>CAJPEV010001736.1:0-25421 GCA_905338385.1 Darwinula stevensoni | reverse complement strand
CCCCCCCCCCCCCCCCCTCCCCCCACAAAAAATTTAAAAAACGAACTTAGAGGACGCGTTGAACATGGACGCTATTACTCACGTTATTGCGCAGCCGGAAAAGGCCGACATCCTCTTTCCATTAAGATTCCCTGAAAATTGGATGCGCCCCGTCATCCTGGGGATTCCGGATGACTACTTCATCAAACATTGTGAAAACTATCTTTCAAAACCTTTCCGATATCTTCAATCTCCTCTCCCTCTCTCTCTCCCTCCTCTCTCTCTCTCTCCCTCTCTCTCTCCCCCAAGTCAATATTTTTCTCTGGGGTTATCTCCTCACCCCCCAGGAGTGGTTACCCGGGGAGTGAGAACAAATAATCCGGAATTCGCGTCTTCGAAAACGGTGTTGTCTCAAACCCGGGGAGATGGAGCTTCGAATGCTCTCAACTCAAAATTGCTCTTGCAATTATTAACTATTAATTATAGCTAGCAATTAAAAATTGCTCTAGCAATTATGAGCAGAGAGGGCGCGAAGAATGCCCAATTCCGTTTTTCCAGATCTTCTCAGAGAGGAATAGGAAGAGGCTGAATTTTGAAACGGGTAAGGATCGAATTGAAATAGGCGCCTACTCACGTAAATGCTTTCATCTAAATACTTATATAAATACATATATCAAGTACCGCCACGAGCGTGCTGAAAGAAGATCGGGAGGGCGTCACCTCCATTAATTCTGTTGCTGCTCTCAGGCGAGGACACCCTGTCGTGCCACATCTGCCGCCCGACCTTGGACAAGAACCTGGCGAACTACACCCGAGCGCAGGAGATCGACAACAAGATCACGAAAGATTTCGGGAACTCGCAGGGCATCCCAGAGTGCAAGAACATGGAGGACCCGGAGACGGTGAAGAAGACATGCCCCCGCCGGATCGACGTCGCCTGCGCCAAGGAGTACACTGGTGGGTTTCTCCTCTGCTAACGGTGGGTCTCTCCTCTGCTAACGGTGGGTTTCTCCATTGCTAACGGTGGGTATCTGCTATGTTTACTCATTGGAGGGTGGCGGGGGCAGTCTTCGATCGCAGTTAAATATGTTTAAAATTGACTCATTGGCAGATGGGAGCATCCTTTGTTGCACAATCACACGAGAGGCTTAGTTTTCTATGTATGAGAAGCAAGGGGATGAAGGGGATGAAGGGGATGAAGGGGATGAAGGGGATGAAGGGGATGAAGGGGATGAAGGGGATGAAATCCTCATTCGATGTAATTACGCTGCCGGGTTTGGGAATGTGGAGTTGCAGTTCTGCCCGTCAACGCGTACCGTGTCGAGGTCGAGCGTTCGTTTGACCTGAGATAGGTTAAATGAACCCGCTTAAAGATGGATTTTTTTGTGGGAGCTTATCTTGTCCTTGTCGCCTGCGGCACGGTTTACCTGATGCGTATTCGCTTACGTCCGTGCGTTTTTTTTTTGCGACATGTGCCCCGAAGCAGGGCTTTGCAAAGCAAACAGCTTTGAATGTGAATTTGCCTTCGAGAAGTGGAAAAAAAAATTTGAAGAAAAAAAAGGAAACTCTGAACTATATCTGTATCTTGAAGAGGAGTTTCCAGAAATTGCATTCATCATTCGCCATTCGTGAAACCGAATTGGACGATTTTCTACGGCTGGTTCTTAGATAGAAGAACAATAGATGCCGAAAACTCCATTTTGCCATTCATTCTTTCCGTCGTTTTGCCCTTTTAATGAACGAAGGACGCATTCCATCTCTGGAGACTCCATTCCTGTGATAAGGACGAGCCGAGTCTCATTCCTTTACGTGACTCGAATGATAAGATTACTTATAGAAAAGAGAGGAAGATGTATCATTGTGATGCGATTCCTTTGTTGAAATAATTTGGTACATCCGTGCGCAGATAAGTGGACGGCGCGATACTGCCAAGAAAACGTCAAGGACGACGATAGAAAATGCGACACGAGTTACGGAGTGACCAAGTGCTACTGCGACGAGGACGACTGCAACCCGGCCTCCCTCTCGCGCGTCAGTCCATTCCTGTTGCCTTTCGCCTCCCTCGCCTGGATGGCGACTCGATTCCTGGATGCGTGAGAGCGGGCCCTCGGCCCGCCCTCGGCAGCGCGGGATGCACGTGTGTGAATTCGAGCCATGTGATTGGACGAGACCTCTGATTGGACGAGGATATCCCTTGCACTCTTCTAGGGTTATTTTACGGTACCTTGATTTTCGAGCAATAAAACCAGCAATCCGTTCAGGTTGTTTTTTTTTTTGTCATATGAGGACCAAAAAGGCTGGTGAAACGCATTAATTAACATCTTCATCAACTTCATTAACATGTTAATGACTGATCTAGGAATGTGAAACTCCATTCCATAAATTTTCAGCTTAATAAGTGCATAATTCACATGCCTTCCCCCCTCCTTATAATTAAATGTTCCCTTTGCTGACGCCATTCCTCGCAACGGCACGCAAAACATGGGAAATTCCCAAGAAAGGCAACAGATGAGACTTCGAGTAGAAACATTAATCTCCTGAACAGGAATCTCGCAAAAATCTCGCAAAAATCTCGCGAAAATAGCCCCACCTCAACCGAAATTCCGGGAAATAAACTTGAAACGAGCAATATAAGATACGAAATAACGTTGCAATTTTTCGCTCATTGGCTAGGGAATCGGCAAAATAGAATGAGTTACTGGTGATTGCGTTATCCTGGTGAAAGGGGCTTCGCTTTATTCGCACGCAACATTTCAATAATACCCACAGTGGAATATAATATGTGTTATTCAGTGGGATATAATATGTGTTATTCAGTTGGATATAATATGTGTTATTCAGTGGAATATTATTTGTGCTAGGCGATCCCTTCGCTCATGAGGCAACGGGTAGATTTTGGCGTCCAGGCAGGGTAGAAGCTCTTCATTCCCAATACTCCACCTGAGAAATAGAGACGCTGGTTATTGCAGGGAGATAACGTACCACAAATGGTAATATAATAAAAAAAAACAATTTGTGTGATTTGGAGGTGCTATTTATTTATATAGTTCTTGTAAATGCTTGACATGGCAAATGTCTAAGCCGATATTTAATTCCTGGAGAAAATAAATTTTTTGAGGACAGAAAACACGCCGGCAGGAAATGCGGGGGAGGGGGACTTGAAGATATCAGAAGGGCATTCAAAAACTGTTTTCACACTACTTGATGAAGTTGACATCCGGAATTCCCAGGAAGTGGCGGGGACACGCGATTTTCGGGAAGTCTGAATGGAAAGAGGAAGTTGGCCTTTTCCGGCTGTGTGATGGCGTGAGTAATAGCGTCCCACGGGCAATGCGTCCTGTGATCACTTTATCATTAAAAAAAAAAAAGAATTTTGTTTGCGGCCGGGTCACATTATTTTCGACAGATTACCTGTTAATGGCCATGCTCAATTTCGGGCGACTGCGTTTTTGGCGCATGAAATCGTTCGCAAGGAATTCTAAATGCTCTCTGGGAAATATTTTGACTGATGCCGACAGAAGAGGCTGAACAATTGGCTAAAGCCCCCTGCTTTAGCCAATTTTTTTTTAGCCAAGATGCGGGCCGGATCCGACCCGCCAATTCATTTTCTCGGCCCGCGAATTCCCCTTTAACAGTTGATTTCGGAAAATCAATCGCCTGAACCAAATCATTTTGATCCCCGCCAAATCGAGTTGGACCAATGCCCATTGGTTGCCAATGGGCATTGGTCCAACTCATTTTTACCAACTGCTTCGGGGACCTTGGAGCGGTTCCGCTAATTGAAACTTGGTATGGATATGAGCATGAAGTGGAATTCGTAAAGACGATTGCAACCTGGATTTCGCATATTTTAAGAATTTTAGTGCGCGGTTATGCCCTCCCTAAAATTGGGCGAAGCTCACTTGGCAAATTTTTCGGCTTGTCGTGCCATTTCGCATGGTCTCAGGAATGAACTTGATAGCGGAAATGAGTTCAATATGTGGCTAAATAAAGACGGATTAATAATCGAAGTTTGGGGGGTCACGTGACAGGTGCGAGGTCATGCCTCACGTTCAAACTTGACTCAGACAGGTTCAGACGGGTTCAGACGGGAGGTTCTCGATTTCAGTGTGTGTGGGGCAAAAAGAAAACGATTTCTTGCTTAAATTCATCGAAATTCCTATGAAGAAAGCTTCTCGTGCTGAATCTGGCATATCCTGAGATAGAAAAGTTCGCAACATCGCACATCCGGATCTACGTGCGTTATCGGAAGAAAATGTCCCGGGTTCGACATTCAACACGTATACGCTCTCCAAGTGGATTCTATGCAGCCGCGCGCTGATCAATGGCGCCGAACCCATGAGGGTAAAGGGGCACTTGCCCCCTCAACTATCTTATTGGGGGGTAATGCCCCCAGAGAATGGCCTAAGTGCAAGAGAAGTACGGCTCATGGAACATGGGAAACGAAATGCTGTTTCACGAAATATATAAAGAATATGATGTTCCTCTCAGATTACATCTCCAACTGAAAGATCCCCGTCACGACGTAATGGTTAGGGTGGAAGGGCGCGGGACCTCGTCGCTCTCCATGCCCTGCAAACCACCCCGCCCCCCCCCCCCCCCCGCCCCCCCGCCCCCCAAATTTTATTTAGAAGTTGGCGCCTGATTGCAATGGGCGGCGAGCTGTTGAGTTCGGGAAATACAGGGTGATCACGAAGTCCCAATATGTTTTATTGTAAACTCAAAATTCTTACAAAAATGCATGATGTGCACTTCACAGTGTCAATAATGAACTAAATGAAACTGGTAATAGTAAATTAAAAATCAGTTATTAACATTTTTTAATACTAACGTTCCACATGGCCACCTTCCAAATCGATACATAACTGGAAACGTTGTTTCCCAGAACATTCAGCATTTTCAGCATGTTCAGCATGTTCAGCATGTTTATGGTGTTAACAGCAGCATAGATACGATCTCTTAAATCTCCAGCATTGAGAACTTTTGAGCTGTAAGCCTTTGACTTAATGTACCCCGTGCAAAAAAAAAAAAAATCCAAGGGGGTTTTGTCAGGTTATCCTGAAGCCAACATCCTGTTCGATCCTCGGCCAATCCAATGGGAACTTCTCATTAGCACAATGTTCGCGAAATGAAATTTGGGCGTCAAGATCCTCTTTGAATTTTGCACTTTCAAGAAAAGGTCCTTCCTCCTCACCCGGGGAGGTCAGACGACGTTCCTTCGCCTCAAGCATCTCCGAAATGGCTTGTCTCATGAAACATCCTTTTCAGACAAAATTTTGAGCTCAGGATCCATTCTGGCCGGCGGTATGCGTTTCGTAGCTGTACGTTCCTATTCACGAGACGAAATATCATACCTATGTTGGGAGATCCAATAATCCCAAAAACTCGGCACCGTTTTCCTTTGCGTAATATAGACATAGGGACGTTTTTCCAGAGCAGGGAATATGATACTAACAATTGTAACGATAAAGGAAGAAATTCGGAATAAGTATGTGCGTGCAAAATGCCGTTCGGTTTCCCCTACTTGAAATTGGCAAGCTTCGGGAAAAAGAAAGGCAATCATCCCAAGCTGGACTAAATATTTATTCATTTCATATCTCATGACGAGGGAAGGATACTCTTTCTCTCTCCTTCCAATAATTTTTTTTTCTCTTGCGCTGTCTCTCCAAGCTGAACGGGACTTATTGCCCAGGCATTCCGTTAATCGTATTCAATCACCCGTGTGCAACCTGAAGAGGCACGGGAGGAAAGTCTATAAATCATCGAACTCTTCTATAAAGACCAGCTTCTGCCATGCATCTTCCAACAGGCAGTGCCATAAGGTAAGATGCGAGTTTAAAAAAAGACAAGCCTGAAAGCAATTGAATTTGATCGTGGAATGGAATCAATAACATACATAGAAAATATAGGAACAAGTCGCAATGAAACGTATGCTGCCGGTCAGAACGGACATTCGTCTCCAAATCTTGTCTGAAAAGGATATTTCATGAGCCAAGCCATTTTGGAGATGCTTGAGAGAGAAGGAACGTCGTCTGACTTCCCGGGAGATTGAGGAAGGTCCCATTTGGAGGCGTAAGAGACTAAAATGAAGGCGCACAGCTTCAACGTTTATACCACCGGTTAGGGTCGAGTCTAGGCAACAAATCTTGTCAGAAAGGGATTTTTCGTTGGCCATGTCATTGTCGAGATGTGGGTTGAGAAGGATGGCGTCTGATGGAAAGGGAAACGCATGATTGTGACGTTATCCTAGGCGTACGTTCATGTCGCTTAATTGTGGTCAAACGGCCAAAACAATCATACCACTGGCTATGACAGACTCTAGACTACAATTCTTGTTTAAGCAGAATTTTTCGTAAACCGAAAAGTTTTCGAGATAAAGAAGGAAGAAGCGAGGTAGCCTTCGACGGTCCATTATAGAGTAAGGAAGCACATGGTATTATTGATATTTCCCGAACTCGACGGGTCGCCGTCAATCAGGAAGCGGTAGCGTCGTCAGGTCCTGCCAAAAACGGTGACTCCGTATCGTTTATTTCAAGTGAATTGCAGTGAACTTGATCATTCAGATCTGAAGTAACCAATTTTGGTATGCACAATGTCAGCTATGATCAAGTCTATTTCCTCATTTAACTTCGCAAGAAAGAAAGTTATTCCTCGGCTCTTTGCGATTAATTTAATTGATGTTTTCCTGAAACCACCAGATAAAGGGTGTCACATCGTAAATTTTTTCAGGAAACCACCTCTCGCATTTCGTACGTAACCATGTAAAGTTGCGAAATCCACCCGATAAATAGAGAGGAACCCTGGAAGTTGGGAAATGCACACTCATGACTTTCTCCTCAATTGAGAGATTCCGATCAATAACGCTTATCATGACAGCGTCAAATGACCAAGCGAGAGGAAGGGAGAGTGAGGTAACACCCTCGAGATAGGGCTAAGCCGCGGAGGAGGAAGTCACGGAGTCCAGTCACCGCACGAGGGGATGGAAGACACGGACCCTCCTTGCCGGCCGGAGTCCAGTCTCCGTGCATGTGGATGGAAGACGCGGCTGGACCCCCTCCGCACGAAGTCCAGTCTTCGTGCATGTGGATGGAAGACGCGGCTGGACCCTCCGTCCCCGCTCGTGCTGACTCTCCTAGCCTTGATGGGATTCTCGGTCGCCGTCTCAGGATCGGCGGGATGGATGGAACGCCGACTGCCCAGGGACGTCATTCCCATTCATTACGATCTCCTGCTCCATCCGCATCTTGATAATGACACCTTCTTCGGAGAGGTGAGTGATATACATATATTAAGTTTTTTTTTCATGTTCAAAATGCTATAATTTCCTGTCACACTTCTCAATTAGCCAAGAAAAAAAAAATGTTGAAGGAAGAAAGTGGAAAATTCGAATAATATCGGAGGCTTTAGGCACTGAACGCTGAAACGCAAAAAATTAAGTTAAACTCATAAAATTAATTGCTTAAAAGGCAAATTAAAAGTCAATGCCCTGGAAAATGTAAGGGGCGAGGCCTCTGAAATGAAAAGTTTCGTGATTCCCATTCAGACGCCTTGTCAGCTGCTAAGCAAATCCTTAGGATCTTGGGGGACGATATTGTTCGAGATGAAAACTTGCAATCGCGTAAATTAAATTGTTCGTGGGAAAAATGAAATGCTAAATGCTATATGCTAAATGCTATATGTTAAATATAGAACGATTTTAAGAGCTGCCTGTTGCATATATCGAGTCGCCGGGCCAATTGGCCGACATGCATGAATCTTTGGAGGGCAATCGTTTTTGGCACATTCTGAGAAGTTAAAGGCATGGATGCAGAATTCCGGCTTGTTCTGTGGGTGACTGAACTTGGATTATTCTAAAATGTAAATAACATGTAAATAAAATATAAAAATAATGTAAAGCGATTTTCGAGGATGGATGGAGAGAATGGAAGGATGGTGAGAATGAATTCGATGTGGGGTGAAGTACCGTGAATAATTTTTTTCTGTCCGGCAGGTTCATATCGTGGTGAAGACGACCGACCGGAAGTCCCATCTTTGGCTGCACGCGAAACACCTGAACATCTCGGAATCTGCGATTTTTCGCGGGGAAATCCCGCGGGAGGGGGAGAGGGGCAAGGAGACGGTGGAAATGGGGAAATCGTTTAAATATCCGGCTCGGGATTTTTGGGTGATGGAGGCGAGGGAGGCGATTCCGCCGGGGGTCTACACGCTGGCGTTCAGGTTCACGGGGAGACTCAAGAACGGCGGGAAGGGGTTCTACGTCGCCGAGTATCGGGATTCGCAGGGTGTCACGAGGTAAAAAATTCAGAAAAATTCAGAAAAATTCAGACAATGGGAAATCTGCGGGAAAGGGCTACTTAAAATTGCATCATACATTCTAAGGGAAATTCTCTTCGCTGAAGGAAATTGGCGCCGTCGGGGTTCCAACCCGCGCAGGCGAGGCGCAGTTTCCCCTGCTTCGACGAGCCCAGTTTGAAGAGCACTTTCAAAGTGGCTCTCGTCACTCCCGGCCCCGATTACTCCGCTCTCTCCAACATGAACCAGCTGGAGGGGCAAGAGGGACTCGCGACGGTCCGCTTCGAGCGGTCCGTCCCGATGGTCGTCCATCTCCTCTGCTTCGTCGTGGCCGGATTCCCCCACATCGAGGGGAGGGGGCGGGGGGGCCCGGTCGTGAGGGTGTTCGCGCCACACGGCAAGGTCGAGGAGGGGCGGTATGCGATGAGGCTGGGGATCGACGTGACGAGGTCTTTCGAGGAGTACTTCCGTGTTCCGTTTCCGCTTGCGAAACTCGGTGGGATGGGGTGCTTTCTCTTCCGTCATAAGCGAGCCTCGATCTTTAGCTTTCCTCAAGCTTCGGCGAAACTCGATCCTAAGCGAGCTTCTACATTTAGCATGCATGCGTCATTAACCCCCCGAGTGTTATGGACGGAATAGCTCAGCTAGCGCCAGATGGTCAAAATCAGACATAATTTTTTAATCGCAAGGTGAGACAGATATCTTGGTTGAGAGTGAAGAATGGATGATATATTTCATTGTCGACGAAAAACCTGAGCTCTACCCTGTTTGTCAACTAATGATACCGGAATTCGGTTTTGAAAAGCAGACACTGGTCAGTTCTCTCCCGTCCATAGCAGACAATGGGTTAAGGAATTAGAAATGAAGATCCTTCCTCGTTTGCACCGTTCAAGACGGAAGATCCGTTCGGTCTGTTCCCTCAGATCAGGTGGGGCTAGGGAACTACCCGGGTGGAGCGGTGGAGCATTGGGGCCTCATCGCCTACAACCAAGCCTCCTTACTCTTCGACGAGGCGAAGGGGAACATCTACGACAAGCAGGAGACGTCCGCGCTCGTCGCGAACAAGATCGCCCTCCAGTGGTTCGCGAACCTCCGTCCGTGACCCTCCGTTCGTTTCTCCGGACTCCGGCAGTGCTCAGAAATGGATGCGGTGGGATGGCGTCGCGGCGAGACTTTCAGGCATTTCATCCCAAATTTAAGCTGCGATGCAGAAGGGCCAGCGAATTTAAAGTCTAACGACCGGCTAACATTTTAAAGAAGGCACTCAGGGAGCCTAGCTTTTGTCGTCCGTCACGGCGAGACGCTTGAGAGTGAGTCTGCAGGGCACGAAAGCGACCGCCTTTGTTTCTACCAAGGTCTGTTCCTTGGCATTTTTAACCTCAAGTCGAATGCAGACTCCTCGGAATCATTATATAATATATAATCATTATATATTATATCATTATGGAACGAGTGCTTCTCGTTTTGAAGGGTTCATTCCAGATTATTTCGCATGGAAATGGAATGGAGGGAATTATTATGCCAGGAGACCTGTCCGTGAGAAAGAGCATTCATGTCCTTTAGGATGGCCGGTTTAGAGTTTCGGCCAATTCCAATCCAATCGGCCATTTGCAACCAATAATGATTGCTAGAATGATTCGGAGCTTCGAGCGCAGAATATTTGTCACTGCAGACCAAATGGTAACTTCAACCGGAGTGAATGCGAGGAGATACGGTTGCACGTGAAAATCGATTTCCTGCCCGACCAACACCTTTCGAGGGGGGGGGGGGGGGGGGGGGGGGGGGGGGGGGGGNGGGGGGGGGGGGGGGGGGGGGGGGGGGGGGGGGGGGAAAGGGGCAATATAGAAAAGTAATCCCCAGCCATCCCACCAATGAAAGCATCCCATTTCTCGCACTGGTCTCCGGTGAATATGTCAGGGATGTTGTCTCGTTTCCAGGTACGATGGAGTGGTGGGATGAGGAATGGCTCAACAAGGGATTCGGCCGGTTCATGGGGTACAAGGGCGTCGCTGCACACGAGGCCGAATGGGACATGGTGAGCATAGCATTTCACTGGGGGGGGGGGGGGTCGGAGGGTCCAGATCTGCGCGGAAACGCGTTTTTGGCGTGGAACGGCTTGGGATGAAGGGCATGCTGTGTAAGTGGATAGGGTTGCGAAGCCTGTGGCACGGGAAACCGTGCAAGAACAAAATTATCGCGAAACATAAAACTTATTAAGATTTTCATTCCACAGGAAAAAAAACTGTTTCTTAGGGAGGGATGGCGTGAATTCCACGTCCGGCAATTTCTCATTAGACCAGAGCAATCACGGAAATCCATTTTCAGGTCAACATAATTCGCGACAATTTCGTCTTTTTCGTTCTTAACGATCCCGATTCAACCTCGCCGAATTTGCCGACATGTGACGAACGTACACGACAACGGACGCATTTTACATGACACAGAGGAGGAGGGTGCCAGTTACCACATCTTTATCACAGTCCTTTATACTGGGACAGCACCCCTCTACGGTCCTGTAGGAGGCCTTAGGGGCAGCTCATGGGTTCCCTATGCTCATGACTGGAACGAGCGGTTTTTAAGGTGGACTGCACCCGCATCTCTTAAGACGTGGCACACAGAGAGGCGTGTGCGTTATCCCGCGCTGAGCAGACACGCCCCGTGGGCGCGGATGGGTCGCCTGTCGGCGGAGGAAGAGCTCGTCGCCGCACAAACTCGATCCCTCGCCTCAGGGGTTTCACTCGGAAGCCAGAACCGCTCGGCTACCGAATCTTGATCTGGAGAATTTTTTTTTTTTTTTAATCAAAACAATCTTTTTAAAGATCCGCCAAGAAGATTCACTTCGGACTCCCGTCTTAACCCTTTGAGCCACGAATTTACCATTTCTGATGTCATACATTTTCTTTCATAGAACCTGTCAATTCCAACAAAGTAATTTCAAAGTTTCGAATTATACCCCTAGATCTGTGGTCAGCCATTACGAGTGGTTTCGCCTTGAAATCACCGTTCCTAGGCAGGGAGAAAATAATGTAAAATAAAGTAAAGGTGGTTACACGGTGTAACCACCTCGCCTCAAAGGGTTAAAGCACACAGTGAGTTCATTCCGACGCTCAGTGTAGGAAGGGTTCAATGATGAGGACCAGAAGTAATTGCAGGGAACCTATAACGAATTTACAAGGATCCGTGTGTGTGTGTTGGGGGGGGGGGGGGGGACCAATTACAATGCAAATTCCCAACTTGTGCAGGAGATCACTCGAAGCATCGCGTCTCCTTTAGCCTCGAGTTCCTATCCCTCTCCACTCTATTGCGACTTCTTATCCGACGCCCTCTCGTTCTCTTGTGCGAAACTTTCATGGCCCTTCTCAGACATGCGTATTTCAATTTTAAGATTCACTTCGGACTCCCGTCTAAAAGCACACAGTTAGTTCATTCCGACGCTCATTGTAGGATGGGTTCAATGATGAAGACCAGAAGTAATAGCAGGGAATTTACAAGGATCCGTGTGTGTGTGTATGTGTGTAAGTGGGTGGGGGGGGGAAATTAAAATGGTAAATTCCCAACTTGCTCAGGAGTTCACTCGAAGACCTCGCGTCTCCTTTAGCCTCGAGTTACTATCCTTCTCCGCTGTATTGCGACTTCTTATCCGACGCCCTCTCCTTCTCTTGCGCGAAACTTTCATGGCCCTTCTCAGACATGCGTATTTCAATTTTAAGTAATTTAACCATTGCTTTAAAAAGGTATACCATCCACGCAGGACCGGATTAAGGGAGGGGGCGGATCAAGAATCCACTTGCCACTGGCCTAGCAACTTTTTAATTCGGTTCTGTTCCAACACTTTCGTACTTGTATTCTTTTTGCATCATGCGAGGGAGAAGACCTTTCCTCGGCCTCAGTTGCTCCATGAGCATTCATCTTCCGCAGTCATTTATTCTCATTTTCGGTATCAATAGGAGACCGCCTGCATTTGCACGTGTTGAAAGGGACAGAGATGAACATAGAATCTGAGAGGTGCCGGGGACGCACGGAAGCATATCTGGTGGACAATTTAATTTCCAATGCTTCAAAGCATTCGTTTCTTCGGTCCGGACATTTTTTCTAATTTTTGAAAAAAATATTTCCTGTATTCCGATTCCTATCGGTATTCTCACATGAAGCGACAACGCAAACCTAACCCTTGCCCTTCGTAACTACCACGTTCACTAAGAGAATGAAGGAAAGTAAGGAACCTAAGTCTATGAACGAAACCAGGAAATGCATTTACAACGCTGTCAAGACCCTGGCGAACCCGAATAGACGAGAGAGCGACGCGTCTCGGAGCCAGCCAGCGAGGCAGTGGGACGAGACGGTCGCGGCGCCTCCTTTCATAGAGGAGGGGTCGATGACGTCATCACGCGCTTTTTGCTCTCCGCTCCCTGGGTGGTGGAGGTTTCACCCTCGGCTCCGCGTGTGGCGCTGTGGATTCTTTGCAGGAGAATTTGTTCTTGTCGCGGGACATGCACAAGGTGATGTATTTCGAGGACGGGAAGGTCTCCTCGCACGCGATCGTCTCCGGAGAAAAGGATCCGGATAAGATTTTCGACTCGTTCGATCGGATCACATATTCAAAGGTGGGTGGTTGTATCAGAGATTAAGCGCAGATTAATTGTAAAGATGCGATTAATCGATGATCATCTTTCGGTTTCAGGGTGCTTCCGTATTCAGGATGCTGGAGATGATCTTGGGGCCGGATGGGTTCCGGAGGGGGGTCGGCCGGTTCTTGAAACGAGGATTGCACGGTCCGGCGGGGACATCCGAGCTGTGGCAGGATCTGGATCGGGAGTGGGAGTCCGGATCCGGCTTGAACGTCTCGTCCTTCGTGGACGGCTGGACGCGGCAGATGGGGTATCCGGTGTTGAACGTGGAAGACGATGGGCCTGGTCGCTGGCTCGTGACTCAGCGCAGGTTCGTGCTCGCGCCGGATGCGACGTACGATCGAGGGCAGTCGCCTTACGGGTGCGTTCCAGGTTCTTCGGGTTCTTCGTTGCAGATTTTTGGGGTGAGGGTTCATGGGTCTGGTGTGGTTCGTAGGTACAAATGGGACGTGCCGGTTGACTTCAGGACGCGAAATGCGAGCAAGAGCGACATCTTCTGGCTCCGCAAACAAGATGTTTCCCGTGAGTTTCTCTTCCCCGTCTCGGAACCCTTCGAGGCAGAAAACGTGATTGAAAACAATGGGATGCAGTGAGGCTGGAGAAGCCCGAGGATGCTCCCTGGATGAAGCTGAACGTGGGCCAACGAGGATACTACCGAGTCAACTACCCTCCACCCGTCTGGATGGAAATGATCCGGGACCTCCTCCTCGACCACACGGTCGGTCGCCTCGCCTCCCTCCCTCCCACCTCCCTCCCTCCACTCACGAATCCGGCTGACCCGAATCGGTTAGGTGCTGAGCGTGGGCGATCGGGCGAATCTGCTGGACGACGCGTTCGCGCTGGCGGAGGCAGGGCTCGTCGGGTACGACGTGCCGTTGGGGATGGCGGGGTATCTGAAGGCGGAGGGGCACGTGGTTCCGTGGAAGGCGGCGAATCGACATTTCATCGTCCTCGGGGAGAGGAGTGTCGGGCTTCCCTTGCACAAGCGTATACAGGTTAGGGGCTTTTTTCACTCGAAAATCGTATTTGTCTTCGATGTGCTAAATCTCTATATGTAGGAATACGTGGGGGATTTGATGGAACCCGTGATGGAGAGGCTGGGTTGGGACGTGAAGCCTGAAGACGGGTTCATCGAGAGGAAACTCCGCATTCTTGTCCTTAGACTCGCAGGACGCCTGGAGAATCCAGTTGGTTTGGCTTTTAATTCGTCTCATACCTAGGATGAATCATGGTTTAATGGAGGGAAGTTTTTTTTATTCATAGAAATGTCTCCGGGAGGCATCGGCGAGGTTCCGGAAATGGGTGCAGGATCCAGAGAGAACCTCATTCCACCCCGACGTGGAGCGGCTGATCTTGAAATTCGGAATCTCCAGCGAAGAAAGCGCCTCGAAGCAGGAAGAATCCTGGGACACGCTCTGGACGCATCACGCCCTCGAACGGAATCCGCTGCGGAAGAAGCGGCTTGCGTACGGCCTCGCCTACGTCAAGCACCCCCGCCTCATTTTAAGGTCCATCATCGAAAATCGCACAGTTTTCAAATTGCACAGAGTTTGCAAATCGAGGATGAGTGAATATAAATGAAGGACTGAAAGGCAAATCGGTCCGTCTGCTGATATTCATTTTCTCGAGCTCAACCCGGAAAGAGTGCATATTCCAGTGACCGTCTAATTAAAAGTTGGAAAACGTGGTACGCACAAATAAATCACTTCATGTTTTACGTAATTTTCCTATCATTTTTAATGGAGGGAAAAAAAAAAGCTTTTTGACCCCTAAGCCATCGAAATTTTTTTGGGAATTTTTTTTGCAGATTACCGCAATGAAATGTGATTGTCCCCGCTTTCCAGGTACCTTAATTACTTGAAAAACGAAACCTTGGTGGAAAAGAAAGATTTCCTGCCGCATCTTCAAAAGCTTTCGGCGAATCCCGCCGCCTCCGAGCTCGTCTGGCTCTTCCTCCGGTCGGTTTTTTTTGCTTTTCCCTTGGGATCCGGTGTGAGTCATTTCTTGCTCATTTTTTTTTTGTCATTTCTCATTTTTTGGTGCATAGGGAGGAATGGGATTATTTGACGGGGAGATTCACGGAGTCTGCGATCAGGAAGATCGTCTCTTCAGTCACATCGTCTTTTCGCACCACGGCTCAACTCAAATCGGTACCAGATCGTGATTTCAAATTTTTTCTTAAAATTAAAGCTCAGTAGTTTTTCAGCATGGAAAATGGGAAGTCTTTTGAATAATGCAGGAAATTTGCCAGGTTAAACCAGCTCTATTGTAATCTTTTCATATGGACTTTTAGACCAAGAAGCTATGAATAAACTACCTCATATAGTTAGTCATTTTTGCTCCACATAGATTGTTAAGCATATGCTCAACAGTCACATATACTCAACAATCCCAAATGTTGCTTTGCTTCTCGCGGGCCCAGATGCAGGAATTCTTCTGGTCGAAGCCAGCGACTCACTCGTCGCGAGTGATACAAGGAGCCCTGGAGACCGTAAGGAATAACGTCCTATGGGTACGCAACTACGGGTCCACCCTTCATCAGTGGCTCCTCTAGTCATCAGCCATGTCATCAGCCATGTCGTCAGCCATGTCATCATTGATGAAAATTTCATGATAAACAATATTTTCGGAGCCTCTTTTTTTAGATTTCTTTTTTTTTTCAACGCCTGCGAATAATATCTTGAACCTCTTGCAAAAAATGCTTACCAGAGGTGAAATTGGGACGGTGAAACTGAAGTGAAAAAAAAGCGATGACATTTAAACGAACCTTTTGTTTGGGACATTCCGTTTCCAAGATCCATTTTTTTTTTTTACTTTCGAGTGGCTACTTGCTAAGAAACTCCAAGTTTCGCTGGAATCCCCGAAAAAGTAAAAATGTATTTTCCCCAGTAGGTATGGGAAAAATGCAGATTGAGTAAGTTTTTGGCAAAGACAAATGGTGGAGTTGGTTGAGGATTTTTTCTCATTTTCTGCAATTTGTCTCTTTTCTTTCTCGTCCGCTGAATCGTGGTGAATCACTAGACCACGGAGTCACCAAGGAATCGCTTCATGTTTTACGTAATTTTCCCATAATTTTCGTGCAAAGAGCACCACTGCCACATTTGGAATCTCCGCGTGCGTTGAAACGGGAAAAAATCTGAAGTTTAGATGTTTTCGCCACGCCAAGCTTGGTGATGTACCTCTCCGGTTACCTCAATATATGCAATCAGGACAAACTTTGCTTAATGAGGCCACTTCTATCTCTCTTTTCTAGCCGACTACCAGTTAACTCTGGTTTTGGTTCATATTCAAGGAACTCTTTTGAAAATGTAATTGTTCGTTCGAGAATTACGGAGAAAACGCAAAAAAAAAAGTTCCAAGGATTGCATTACAGGACGCAAAAATGGACGCCACCACGACATTACCCAGTGAGAGAAAGACGAGATGGCAGTGTCCCAATTCCAACGGCTGCGCATTTCACAAAATGTGGAATTGCAAATCCAAACGTCGGAAATCGAGGACGAAGACGAACCGCAGACGTCAATTTCACAATAGGCGATTCGACCACTGACCTTTCTCGCATTTTCCCCCCCATTTTTTTTTTTTTTCCGCGCGAAGAGCCATCCCATCAGTCTGAATTCCCGCACAACTCCAACAATTTCTCAAGCGGACGCCAAAATCCCCAAGTTTCCATGATCGTTCAGCATATCAACTACTATCTCTTGAATTATGTCGAATGACTTTTGCCTCTGATGACTCCGTTGACATTACCGACTCCTCGGCGTGGGATTCTGGCATAATCCCAAATAATAATAAATAATTAAATAAATAATTCCTGGCAGTGCTACTTTTCATATCGCGAGGAATGATGAAAATGAAGGCGTTGTTGGTACCATAATTGAGCAAGAAAATTTGGGATCGTCATATGCCAATATTTTTTTCTCTGGGGAACGATTTTTCGCAAATTCATATTTCATAGCATATTCATATTTTATTCATATTTTATGAATGAATTCATATTTTATGAATGAATCCGATACGGTACCGTCAACTGTTTTTTTTTCGGGACACTGACATATTACATTTCAATAAATCGAATATATTTAGCTCTTATTCAGTTTTAGCAGAATTTACATTTTATTCCAGGAGCATCCCGCTCACTTTACTTTATCGAGCAACGAATTCCACATTGATGGGCGCAGATGAAATAATCCACGTGATTGACAGGAAAATAGATGAATGAGGTAGATGGCTTCTTTTTTTTATTCCACTAAGAATGAAAATGGTAGCACTAAGTCTGGTAATACGTAATAAATATAATGATGTTGTAACATTATAATATAATAAATGGCGTCACCATGGCCCCCCAAGACCCGTTAGTTAAAAGCAAATATTTACTGGCAATTTCAGAAAGATGTCTGGAACAGATAAATAATAATTCAAACCGGATGACCTCGGTTTAAACCAATAGCGTGCGTGATCCTGCGCGCTAGTCGGGCCGAGTGACAAACGTGCGTGTGCGTGACAGCTCCGAGGGCTAAATGCTTCGAGATGCGCGGACTGGGAATTTTCATGCAATTCTTCGTTGTCCGAGGATGCCCTTTCGAGAAAAGAAATTTAAAGGTGGTCCATTGAGAGGGGCGAATTGCACGAAAAGGCTTTTGCTCCCGTCTCGCCATCTTCAGGAAGGATGAGGAGACGAGAGTTGACCTGGGACTCGACAGAGGGGGGTGGCATCGCTCATCGCCGGCATTGAGGGATTTCGAGCGTCCGTGATGAAATGCGAGGGGATTCGTGAGTTCGTCGCCCCTGTGGTTTGTGGTGGTCGTGTGGTTTCCATCGTTCAAAATGCAGAGTGACGTGATCATTTATTCACTTCGCCTTCACTCCTGTGAATACGCGAGGAAGTCGACGAGCACGAGAGTTCTTGGTGCTTTTCTCCGTGTATCATCCGAATTCAAACTGGAGGACTGAGGTTGCGAAGCAGGCGAGGTCGAGGTTAAGCGCAGAGAACGCGGAAGACGATTGATTCCTGGTTTAAGTGCTCGGAATCGATTTGTGACAACCGTTCGGTCCTGAAGGAGGGGGTGTCGTGTTTTCCCCGCGGATCGTGACTGTGCTGTGTTGCGTGTTCCTTGACTTCCAGTATGCCGATGTGCGCTGCCGGCCGTCGATGTTTCCGAGACTGGGTCCCGGCCACATCTGGGTGGTTCGCTTTCGGGCTTTCCGCCTCGCGACGATACCCGGGTGGATGTGGGGCAGAGACGCTCTCGCTGGGGGTGGGAAACGGGATTTCGTTGAGTTCTTTGTTTTTCTGGCCTTACTCGTTTCGCATGATCGGGTGCCGAGGATGAACGCAGGTCGAGTGAGACCCGCTGGTTTTTAACATGATAGCGGTTGTCTCTAAAGATCATGGTGGGCCTTTAGCAATATTGGCTTTCGATGATCTATCATCGTACCTTTCTACGTCAAGGACCATTTTGTCCTATTCATTACGTAATAGTGGAACGGCTCCCGCCTTCTTGGAGAAAGCGTTAAGCGCTAATAATATTGTAACGGCCCAGCCGGCACGACACCCGATGAGTGGCCTAGCAGGACTGCCGGTATGCGAGGGAAGAGCTCTCTATGAGGCGCCCAGGGAAACCACAGTGCATTCATGACCCCATAGGTGTCATGCCTGACCTCTGACCCTTTACCCTAATCGAGAGACTGTTCTTTGTAAACCTGTATATGTCTTTTGTTCTTCACCACTTCTCTTTTCATTTCCGTCTATCACTCACAGACTAGAGATAGAGTTATACTTACATTTTAACGCAGTAATTCGGCGTTTAAGCACCAAGAAATGATTGCCTTTACTACAAGATCGCGCGCGCCTGAGGAGTGAGGTTCTTCCCCTTTTTTCATTCGAGTGAGAGCAGAGAGCTGATTACAGCTTTTGTACCTTGTATTCGTTTCGCTTATCGGGCATGGGCGGTAAGCAGTAGCACCTTGCGGGATTAGACATTCCTGCCGTCCTGAACCTTCTTCCCTCTCGGGATTAGACATTCCCGATCCCCTGAACTTTCTTATCCCTCGGGATTAGACATTCCCGATCCCCTGAACCATCTTATTCCTCGGGAGTAGACGTTCCCGATTCCATGAACCTTCATAACCCTCGGGAGTAGGCGTCCCCGATCCATTTATCCATTTCGTAATATCTCGGGATCTCCCATTTTCCAATCTGTCATTTTCCAATAAAACCTGCTTTGTAGCAGCCCTGACCTATTGTGTTGTGATTCCCACCACCGGTAGAAGAGAACGCACGGAACCGTAACAGTATTTTTCACATGAGGGAGAGAGAGAGGCAGGTGAAGAGAGGTAAAGGGAGAAAAGTGAAACATTCCCATGTGAGAACCAAATGCAAGAAAAGCTTCACCGAAAGGCCTCGTCCAGGCATGAAAGTTTTCCGTGCCGGTCGACTTGCGAAGGTTTTTTGTATGCAAGAATTTCGATGCTCTGGGAGTTCCTTCCGAAAGTTTTCCTTGAAAAAAAAAAATTATTTCGCGACTTTCTTCCATCACAAATGCAAGAAAAGTTTCTGATGAAAAACGAAGCTGCCTTTATCGTGGAAAAATTGCACGACCCTTTTCAACGACTCGTACTTTAACCCTATGAAATGAATTACCTTCTCGTTCCGAGCAGAGGTGAAGAGAAAACTGGGTTCCCTCTCAGTTACCACTGCCGATAGCCACCATTAGAGGAGCAATTTTAATCCAAAATAAATCCATTGGACGTACCCTCATGGACACTTGGAAATCCACTGGATGACTAAATTTCTCGTCCAAGGATTATCCTTGGACATGTCCTTTGGAAGGTCTATTGGGTGTCCGTCTCTTAGGATCCATTGAAGATTCCCTTTGGGAAAGCTTTTGGATGACCATTGAGGGGTGCAGCGATAGTAACCCCCAGGTATGAATGGAGCCAAATTTGCATGCTCATTAATATTCGTGTTGCTGAAAATTAGCATTTTCTGCATGAAGACGATCTCGCCCTCTCACGTTCCTCGAAAGAATTTAGAGAAGCGTTTGGATGGCAAGTGAAACATTATTGAGACCTTCTCGACTTCCCATCCTGATCTCTCATTCAAGAGATAGTTTCTCCCATCGTCATATGGGATGTAATTCATAGAAAGGAATTAATTAGAATGACTTCCTTCCTTAGGCTTGTTCGTGGGAAATTATCGAGTAGAGGATGAAAGCTTGAGCAGAACAATTCGTTAGCATTTAAGGAATCGGGGGACATTCAGCGGCGAGATGAGCGCGAACTGGCTTACATCATAGGAACTTCATCAGTTCAGATGGAAGGCCTCAACGGGGCGGGGATTCCATCGAAGGACATCCGATGGAAGACCATAAGAAGTTGTCCTTGGAGGTTCCATTGCTGGACATCCAATGGATGCCGAAAGAAGGACCGAAGGACTCTTTCGTATTGTCGAAATCTTCATGAAATCATGCCCTGCTCCACTTATAATGGCATACTGTCTATGTACGAGGGATTGATTGAAGCTATTGGGTTGCGATTGGAGATTGGGAAGGAAAAAAAAAGAAGAAAATAAATCCCACGATCGGGATCCCTCGTAACGCCACTCCATAAAACCTTCATTCAATCAGATGGAAAGGATCGAGTGTTCGATGAAGGGAAATTCCGCTCGAATGAAGCTCAAAATGCATGAGAAGATATCTATCCCTGGCGATGGCATCCTATGTACATCCAACGGAACAGAAACAAAAATATCAAACGAAACAGAAATGAAACTAGATCGCGACCGTACAAGACGAAGGTGCTATTGTGGCCACTTGGGCTTCGTCTGCGTGTGGACCGAAGGAACAACTTGCTTTTCCCCCTTTCTCTCTCTCTCTCTCTCTCTCTCTCTCTCGGGGAGGAGAGGGGAAACGAAACCGAGCAGATGCCGACGTGGCACGTGCGGATGCATCCAGGCATGCCGTGTCTAAGGCGCTCGGGTTTTTCGATGCTGTTTCGAAGATGGCAATGCTTAGTTGTACGTTGCGCTGCGCATCTCTCGAAAATGTCTCGTTTTCTCGAGAAGCGATTTTATTTAATTAATTAATTAATTATTTATTTTTTTGCGAACATTTTCTGCTGTCTGTGTTTGCTGTCAGGAAAAAAAACACGAGCAAGCATTATTAGCATGAGTTTGTGGATTTGCTAATTTTTCAGGCGAGTTTGATTAAGCAGACTTGACGATGAGTGGACTCATTCACATGGATAACACATGCTAATTTTTTTTTTCTGAAATCCAGTTTTCAAGAAATTTTAAATGGCGTTATTGTAACCGACCAGAGGGAAAAAAATCACCATTACCTTCCATTTAAATCTATTCGTGGCTGCCATCCTTCTAACGCAATGAACAACATTAAAAAATTTTATTTCATTGGTATTCACCTACCCCACCCACGAGAACGATCGATTCACGCTTCACGATGGTTGGGCGGGGTGGGGCCTGACGATTCTCGCTGGACGCATCGATGCTTCTCCTGTGACGGCGCCGTCTCGACTGAGCTGGAGGTCCGAAGGGCGTTACTGCTGGTGGATGTGTGGGTGGTGCGCATGCGCAGGAGAGTGGCCCACCGTGGGTTCGTAGTTGTGTCTTTTAAATATGCATCCATCGATTGCGGGCCTGTGATGGGATGGCCTGTGATGGGATGGCCTGTGATGGGATGGCCTGTGATGGGATGGCCTGTGATGGGATGGCCTGTGATGGGATGGCCTCCGGAGGAAAGAGACAAGCCAGAGGAGACAGGGAAACGGGGGAAGGAGGCGAGAAGGCACAAAAGGAGATACCGTGAATCTCGATGTAGCGAGGGAATCAAGGTCGGCAAAGAACTGGGAAATCTCGTGGCCCGAGGACAGTTTCATCGAAGCAGTGAACGAACGCTTATAATGTAATAATTATGTAATAATTATGTAATAATTATGTAATAATTATGTAATAATTATGTAATAATTATGTAATAATTATGTAATAATTATGTAATAATTATGAAAAGAACGCAGATCACCTAAATCTGGGCAGGGGATCGAAGCCCTTCTGAAGGGCCTTTCTTTCTATGACTTTCTTGAAGCAATTGTGGACTGCAAATTTTTTTGCGAGTAGGATTGAGAAAAATTTTGCAAATATTAGAAAGCAGGTCGAAGGGCCGAAATCAGTATTTAAAAAAAAATTCGGCCCATGAGCTGCCGCCCGCTTCATGATTCGCAAAATCCAGCTACGGCCGATCGTACTCTCTTGTCGCAATAAAAAAAATTGCAATACATGTAAATCTCGTAATCCCTGTAAACCTCGAATCCCTGTAAATCTTATAATCCCTGTAAACCTCGTAATCCCTGTAAATCTTGAAAACCTTCCCAAGAAGCCAAGGGCGATCCAAAACTCGTCCATGGACAGTCCAGTTGTCCAGAGGCGGTCGTCCGTTGGATGCACGTGGGATGGCATCGCCACGGATCGATATCTTCTCGTGCATTCGCAGCTTTTTTTCGACCAGAATTTCAACTTTAATCGAACACTCCAATATTTCCATCTTAGTGAATGAAGGTTTAATGGAATGGCGTTACGAGGATCCGATCATGGGATATATATATATATATTTTTTTTTTTTCTAATCTCCCATCGTAGGTCCCAACCCAATAACTTCAATCAATACATAGACAGTGTGACATAATTGGAGCAGTGCATTTTTTCATTTAGATTTCGACATTACGAACGAGTCCTTCAGTCCTTCTTTGAGCATCCATTGGACGTCCAGTAATGGGACCACCAAGGACAAGTTCTTGTGATCTTCCATCGGATGTCCTTCTATGGAATCGCCTTAAGGCCTTCCATCTGCTCTGACATCTGGCGGTTCATTCAAGGAATATAAAGTTCCCATAACATAAGCGAGGTCGCGCTCATCCCGCCGTTGTGTGTCTCTCCCGATTCCTTAAAAATCCGAAGGAATTGTTCTGCGCAAGCTTTCATCATCCACTCGATAATTTCCCACGAATAAGGAATGACGTAATTCTAATTAGTTCATTAGTTGAGGGACATTTAACATAGCTCAAGCAGACTCCCGGCCGTTCTTGCACATTGCATGGCGAGAGTGCGGTTCCCCCTCATCAAGTAAGTCTGTTCCCTTCCCGTGTGAACCGTGCGGCCTGTGCTGGGGAAAACAATATTTTTTGAACGAGAGATAAGGACGGGAAGTGGAGAGTTTCGGCTCGATAATACATCAATGTCAATCCAGGACGAGATTATCAATATGCATAAAGTAAGATTCAAATAACGATGTCATTAGTATAACTGTATTTTATGACAATTAAATGCAACAGTGAAGAAAACTGTCCAAAGGGTTAACTTTCCCATAAAACGAATATGCAATGCCAATTGACGATAGACAGGTTGACAATTGACAGCTGACAATTGACGGCTGACAATAGACGGTTGACAATTGACGACTGACAATTGACGGTTGACAATGGACGGTTGACAATTGACGATTGACAATTGACGGTTGACAATTGACGGTTGACAATTGACGGTTGACAATTGACGGTTGACAATTGACGATTGACAATTGACGATTGACAATTGACGATTGACACTTGACGATTGACACTTGACAATTGACAATCGACGATTGACAATCGACGGTTGACAATCGACGGTTGACAATCGACGGTTGACAATCGACGGTTGACAATCGACGGTTGACAATCGACGGTTGACAATTGACGATTGACAATTGACGGTTGACAATTGACGATAGACAGGTTGACAATTGACGGCTGACAATTGACGGTTGACAATTGACGGTTGACAATTGACGGTTGACAATTGACGGTTGACAATTGGCAATTTCTCTTTTTAATGAAAGGCATTTTGATTGGAATATCTCCACTTCAGTTGTCAGTTCCACTCGAATTTTTTGCACTCGACCACCGCCGATTGCATCCAGTCGTTTCGCGACGCTTTGCATAACTGTTTAAAGGAAAAAGGATTCTTCTGAGCAATCCTTTATGGGATTGACCTTTGCTTCTTTTTTTTTTTTAAATTCTAATCTGCTGAAAAAAAAATCAAATAAATGAATTCGCTTTTCAAAAGATCGCTTTTCGCAACATTATTTTTCTGGCCAATCATAAACTTTTGTCTGGATTCCTCGACCTACGAAAAGATGGCTGCAAATTATCTGGGTTCGGTGAAGGTCGGGGAATACGGGGACACCTCCATTTTTCCCCGAATGAGGATGTATGGACGCCCTCCAATCTTCCAAAGGAGGATGTCTAGACACCTCCCCCTCTTTCCAAGATCTATGGAAACAGGAACGTCGGACTGAAGCAAAAAAAAAAGCAAATAAAAATATCAAGAGGAGGCAGTCCTTCCAATGCAACCCACGCCGAGATGGGCAAATTGCATGCCGAGATGGGCAAATTGCACGCGAAGATGGGCAGATCCCCCTTGATATCCACTATATATCTGTGGGCTTCCAAGGTTGTTCTGCGTTCAAAAGAGATGATAATTTCGGTTACATTTGCATAATTATTTTGGGGATTTTAGATTGTGAGCGGGGGCGGGGAATTTCAGCATATTTTCAGCATATTTTCGGCATATTTTCAGCACATTTTCCGCGGCGAGTTCCGAAATGCGAATCTCCATCTGGGACTTAACCTCTTAACCTAACCTTAACAGTAATCCGAGACTTAACCTGAACCTTAACCTTAGGCCCAGATTTAACCTGAATCCATGAAGTAATTCGGCTAAAAACTATGCTGCTGGATTTCTAAAGCAAAAATGTTTTTCCTAATGGTTCAGAGTCACTTTACTTACAGTAATACAGCAATTATGGTTGCTGTATTGCTGTCAAGGTCAAGGTCAAGGTCAAGTGTTAAGGTCAGAGCCAAATCACACTGACGGGCGGGAATTTTGAGGAAAAATAATATTCTACTCTTTGAGAATGAGAGGGAAAGGGAACGGCGAAAGGAAATTTCGCGGTAAATGGTGACGCGGAACGTCGCGGAAAAGGTCGCGAAGGAAGTAGTTCATGCTGCAAACAGCAGATGTCGGGAGCTTCTCCCCCTCCCATGTCGTATTTTCGGGTCGTTCCCCCCCTTTTTCCCGATCCATTCAGGAAATGGCTGCATAATTCAGTTAGAAGAAACGGGAAAAAAAAGCGCATAATTGCTGCCATTTCTTCCTTTCCGTTCGGCATCTCACGCCCCATTGTCATTTAAATGGACGGCGAGGTCCCCGCCCGAGTTTGGGTGAATCGGAGAAAATATTCCAGGGAAAGAGGGCATTGCCCGCGTAAAACTTTCCCCCCTCGTTCACCGATGTCACCGCTCTTTTATCTAATATTTACCCGAAGTGTCTTCTCGCTGTATGGAATGGAAAACACTGCGAATCCATCGGCTTTCTTGCATCAGCTCGGAATTTGGAGGTGGGGGGAGGAGGGGAGGGGAGGGGGGGGGGGAGGGGGGGGGAGGGGGGGGGGGGGGGGGGGGGTGGGGAGG
>CAJPEV010001735.1:0-58705 GCA_905338385.1 Darwinula stevensoni | reverse complement strand
GGACATTTACACATAGATGCAACATTGTTCATCAACATTTCCGAAACGTTGCTGGAATATCTTGTGTTACTTGGGAATCCTTTTGAGAAACTGTTTGACTTCATCCGATGAGGAGATCTAGAATATTGAGGGTACGTCCGTGAACTCAATTCCACTTTCTCCTTTTTTCGTGGAAGAATGAGGAAATAAAGGTCTGACATCGCGAATACTTCATAGAACCGTATGATGTCGTTCTTCCTCCTGCATGTACTGTAATCAATGCAGTCAGTGGCAGATCAACGTCCGTATTGTCCCATGTCCTATCCAGGGCATATAAAGATGTCCATGGCAGATGGTAGCACAGTGTACAGGCTCCGTACTGCAGATGGGAATGCCGAAACTGGATAATGAATTTAAGTATATGGTACGAAATGATATCCATTATATATCAAAAACCAGCTATTTGGGTAAGTGAATCAAATGTTGAAATACAAGTATTACCAATGTTGGCCCAAGGGCCACATTTATGCGTGTCCTACGTGAATAACATGCACTGGACAAACGTGGGCCCCACAAAAAAATGCTCTCTGGGTAGGTATAGAACGAACCGACCCATAGGCCATCCACTAGACAGGACATCGGGATGTCCTCAGGATTCATGAAATTACGAAATCTTCTGAGAAATTTGAAAATAACTTCGCATGGATTTGCTAATGCTCATGGGGGATTCCTGACCACGTCATCCTTTCAGAATGATGTATAAACTCGGTCCTTGACGTGCAATTGAGAGACTGCAAAGTACATGACTAATGAGAAGCTTACAGATTCCGAAAGCTCAACAGTTACGCAATTTAAGGAATTTAGTGCTAAATCTAAACGAGGTAATATTGAAATATATGATAAATTATGGATGTGCTTCTCTCGGTACAGATGTGCATAACATTTTTACTGCAAGAGTTCATACCCCAGGACTATTTTTTCGGGGAAGCGCCCTTTCGGAAATATTTCATTCAAATAAAACTGCCTCAAATGGAAAGCTACAATTTGGAAACAGGGTTTTTCTCTGGATTCTGGTTTTCATATTAACCAAACTTGGAGGAATATCCTATGAGGCACGTCATTTGATGGGGCGAAACAAAAAAATCACGGCACCTAGTGCGCTACCTCTCAAACTTCAGGAGAAGGCGGCGAGATCTCATGAGAATCCGTAGGTCCTTGATGAGTTCTTCTTTCAGCAGGGTACAACGCAGAATGTACTACGGAATGTATACGATTCCCAAGGAACTGGGATTTATGATGCCTTCGAATTTTGACTTTTTCGTTCCCTATTCTTAATGATTCCATTGTTGGTGAAGCCTCTTTTCCTCATTCTCTTTTCTCCATCTCATTCCCTCCTTCTTGAGTTCTGCGGGGAATTCATCCCTCGGACACCTTCATTCCCTGCTGGACTTGTTGGTATGTATTTCCTCCGTATTACAATATGAAAATAATGCATACACATTAATGGGCATTTCACGCCAGGACATTTCATCATTACTATCATATCCTGGATTATCATAGCATATCCCCATTAGCAGGACAGATTGAGTTTAGAGAAATCTTGAAAACTTTCAAAATTGACTCCCTAAAGGTTAATGACCGCCAATCTTGAAATAAATATCAGGTGAGTCTTGAGTACCCTTACGAAAATATCTTATAAGATTCCTATATATTCCTAAGGAATATATAGGAATCCTATAGGAACCTAAAGGAATCCTATAGGAACCTAAAGGAATCCTATAGGATNTAGGATTCCTTTAGGTTCCTATAGGATTCCTATATATTCCTTTAGGAATATATAGGAATCTTATAAGACATTTTCGTAAGGGTACTCAAGACTCACCTGATATTTATTTCAAGATTGGCGGTCATTAACCTTTAGGGAGTCAATTTTGAAAGTTTTCAAGATTTCTCTAAACTCAATCTGTCCTGCTAATGGGGATATGCTATGATAATCCAGGATATGATAGTAATGATGAAATGTCCTGGCGTGAAATGCCCATTAATGTGTATGCATTATTTTCATATTGTAATACGGAGGAAATACATACCAACAAGTCCAGCAGGGAATGAAGGTGTCCGAGGGATGAATTCCCCGCAGAACTCAAGAAGGAGGGAATGAGATGGAGAAAAGAGAATGAGGAAAAGAGGCTTCACCAACAATGGAATCATTAAGAATAGGGAACGAAAAAGTCAAAATTCGAAGGCATCATAAATCCCAGTTCCTTGGGAATCGTATACATTCCGTAGTACATTCTGCGTTGTACCCTGCTGAAAGAAGAACTCATCAAGGACCTACGGATTCTCATGAGATCTCGCCGCCTTCTCCTGAAGTTTGAGAGGTAGCGCACTAGGTGCCGTGATTTTTTTGTTTCGCCCCATCAAATGACGTGCCTCATAGGATATTCCTCCAAGTTTGGTTAATATGAAAACCAGAATCCAGAGAAAAACCCTGTTTCCAAATTGTAGCTTTCCATTTGAGGCAGTTTTATTTGAATGAAATATTTCCGAAAGGGCGCTTCCTTATTCTCAAGGCTGCCATTTTGACAGAAGACATGGAGATGACATCAGTGACAACTGAAATGGACTATAGAATAATTTTGGCATGAAAGCAGGACGAAGAACTTAATTTGAATCAAGTATGGTTTATTGAAAAATCCAAATCTTATTTGAAACTTATTGTGAAAATATATTGCATTTCATGCCCTCAAGAGTTGGAAGAGAGATTGGAGGGATTTTTCAACGGACTAAGAATGGCCTCTCCTATGTCGGACGTTTGCGTGGATTGTGAGAGGAAAGTCTTGATTGTCGGAAGAGCCGATGGTGTTGCCCTTGCGTCGCAAGAAAGTGATTCCTTCTATCCCGATGGCATGGCTCTTGGAAGCGTTGATAATTGAGGAAGGGGTGACTTCGCCCTCCAAAGATCGAAACATCAGAGCAAGGACGTTTGCAACGTACGGATGGTTGAACTACTGTTGACAATGGAAGTCACCATTCATCGTGCATTGTGTTCGCAATTAAATGGTAGGATATCATAATGTGATGTCCTTCGAGGCAGACCTTCGAGAAATTAGGGGTGTTTTTGCTGCTTCCTTGTCTTCTCACATGGCCGGCCAGTGTTGGATCCAAGGAGCGGGAGGTGGCACTCCCCCTGGATCATTGCCTTCCGTGCTTTTGCACGGGCTACTGACTAGTAAAACAAATTTCTATTCCGATGGTGGACCCAACCGACTAATGATTATGTCGGCGCTGTCCGATAGATTTTGACAATTTAAATTAAATTGTCGAATTTTTCCCGAGTTTGACCAGAGTTTGACCCGAGTCCCCGCGCTTGACCTTGTGGGATGTGGGCGCCGGGATCTTCAGTGTGACACAAAAGTCACTTGACGGATGCAGGGATCCTTGTTATGCCTACAAGACTATGGCTATTTCGACCATTGGCGATTGGACCATTGGAAAAGGATTCGTGAGCACGCTTTGTCGTGTTTGGCAGCGAATGTGTACGCATACCAACCATGCTGACACGAGAACAACGAGTTGAACTCGTATTGCTTTGTGGCGATCAGGACGATCAAGCAGGCTGCAGAAGAGTTCCACCGTCGTCATCCAGAAATTCCATAGCCATCCTTCCAAAGTGTGGCCCAACTGCTGTATACATTTAAAACAAAGTTCTCAGTTCTTGATGGCAAACGAAGTGGTCGAAGGAACGTTTCCATCCTTACAAATTGCAACATTTGCACACAATGCGTGATATCGATCCGCAAAAGAGGCTTCCTTTCTGCAATTGGATGGAAGAGTGTTTGGATAGCGACCCCGACTTTTTGCAGCATGTTATATTCACTGATGAATGTCTCTTCCTTGGATGGTCATGCTTACACACAGACTGCGCTTTACTGGTCCCAGACAAATCCAGTTAGGTGCGCCAATCGAACAAACTTGGTGTCGAGAAGGTGATGGTATGGTGTGGTCTGCTTGGTGACATGATTGTGGGACCACACTTCTTCGAAGAGCATGTGGATCAATACACGTTTGGGCAAGAGTTGGACACTACTGTAGTTGATTTTTTTCATGATTTGCCACCAAATACACAGCGCAAAATCTGACTCCAACTGGACGATGCCACTCCCCACAATGCTCTCGCGATCCGTCAGTAACGGAATAACCTGTTTGGTAATCAGTGGATTGGACGGAGTGGACCTGTGTCATGGCACCCTCGATCACCTGACCTCACCCCCCCGGATTTAATCCTCTGGGGCTATGTTAAACACCATGTGTTTATGACGGAACCTGCATCTCTCTAAGACCTTTAAGGCTGCATCGGTCATGTTCTTCAACAAATCACACCAGCAACACTAGCAGCCGTCTGAAATGAACAAAAGAATCGTTTGGAGCACTGCATTGTGGTTCACGGAGAACATTTTGAGCACCTCCGCTAGTTCAGAAATAAAGATTTTAGGCAAAGGGGCTTCTTCTCATTTGTCAAGTGACTTCTGTGTCACACTGTATTAGGGACGTCCTTAAGATGATCCATTGCTTTTCGGGATGCCACAACCTACGCGAGATGACGTATATAGTGAAGAGAGTTCACCCCATCCAACTAGAGCATCCACCCTGAACATCTCATGCAATATGCATTATTTCATGCACATTTTCCTAACAAATACTCCAGTTCAGAGAAACTCCAGAAAAATTCTGGCCAACATGATGGAGGGACGGAGGGAGGATGGAAAAATGATAGTACACATTTTAGAAAAGACTTGCACCGCTTTCAAGAATGCTTAAGACCTGACAAACTGAGCCCCTTTGGACATTTCCTTGTTCACAAGCCTCGGCGACGGAAATGGGATGGAACCGATGTTCTAAAGCTTCGCGATGATCTAATGAGCTGTTTCAGCACGGTATGCTTTCTCAGATTTCCCAATATAGAGTACAGGGTGGTTAAAAAAACGCTCTACCGTTTTCAATGTGAGAAACACAGTTTCATAAAGTCAGGAAGCAAATTAAATTGGGTACGTGATCGATATTTGACAGTTACAAGGTGCTGAAATGCTTGTCAACTTTTTTTCAGCACCCCTGTCTAAATTGTGTAATGCCCATTTAGAGGTGAATTAAAGGTGCTTGTAGGTGGAGCATTCCACCTCAAGTGAGGTAATGGCCTGTGCTCGACCGTCTCAGAATGCAAGGAACTTTTCAACTTTAAATTTTTAAGGGGCAGTAGGATCCAGCTGATACATGATAGAGAGGTTCCCGTGTCTAAGAGGTAGGTTTTTTTCACTTCCACAAGATGGCGCTGCATCCCAATAGAGACCGCTGTTGTCGACCGGGTGACCGACGGTGATTACAAAAAACGCTCCACCGTTTTCGAAAGGGAAAAATAATGATTTGCATGAAGAGTAATGAGATGAAGAATAATGATGTGTATTTGAAGAAAAAATATTAGATTAATGGGAGGTGTTGAGAAGCTTGTCTGAGTTTTTCTCGGAACAATTCTTGGCACTTTGCATAGGGTATATGAGCATGAATTATTCATTTTCCCTTTTGAGAACGGTGGAGCTTTGTTGTATTCACCCTCGGTCACCCAGTCAACATCAACCTCTATGGGGATACAGCGCCATCTTGTAGAAGTGAAAAACCTCTTAGACTCGTGAACCTGTCATGTATCAGCTGGATCCAACTGTCCCTTAAAAATGTAAAGGCACAGGCCATTACCTCACTTGAGGTGGAATGCTCCACCTCCAAGCACCTTTTATTCACCTCTAAATGGGCATTACACAGTTTAGGCAGGGGTGCTAAAAAAAAGCTGACAACCATTTTAACACCTTGTAACTGTCAAATATCGATCAAGTATCCAAAGTTATTTTTTTCTAAATTTATGAAACTGTGTTTCTCCCATTCAAACCGGAAGAGCGTTTTTTTTACCACCTTTTACAATGTGGGCCAAAAAAAAAAAAAAACTTTGGAAAGTTGTCAATTTGATTGTATGCGGCAGATTTTGATTATATTTCGTATACACATCAGGTGACTCAATTAGGGTTTGTGCGTGAAATTTCAGATAAAATTTCCAGAAACTGTGAGATTGGCATTTAATTTACTCTTCATCACCAAAAGTTATTTTTTTATTTCTGCTTAAAAAGTCTCACAACTGACAAAAGCAAACAAGCAAACAAACAGAACAAAAAAGGTGCAAAAGTGCCAAACACGGAAACGCACAATTTGGTTTCGGGACGTACATTTCAACTGAAAAGCCGCTCATTGTGCCCTCCATTCTGTTGAACGCAAGCCTCTAGACTGGAACACTACAAATCAATTGGCTTATTCAATAAACCTTTGAGGCAGTGTCTCCCAATCTTCCTTTGTATCATCATGCGGGATGGAAGGAATTCAGACCTGCCTTTCATCTCGGCCTCAAGGTCATACCGATATTTTCGACAGCACATTTTGTCGTTGGTCAAGAAAAATAATCATAACTACTATATATTCAAAGCCATAGGGCTGGAATTCGGTATAGAAGCTCCTATTGGGTAACTCTAAAAGTGTATCCATTTTAATAAAAATCAGCACCCTACAAAGCGATTGACAACGTAACACGAAAAATACCTATATTTTTTTTAGCCCACCCTGTACGAGGGGAAGCTGTAAAGTTCGCGACTTTTCCTAGAAGAAAACGCAAATTTGGTAAACTGAATCAATTTTATTCAACATAGTCACCCCTCAAATGTACACAGTTGTTACAACGTTCCTGCAATTTTTGCAACCCCCGCAACAAGAACTTCTTAGGTTCGTCCGCAAACCAGATCTCTGCGGCACCAATGTCCTCCTGATCGGAAGCAAATCTCGTCCCCTTCAGGCGTTTCTTCAACGCTGGGAAGAGATAATAATCGGAGGGGGCGAGGTCCGGCGAATAGGCGGGTGGTTCAACAATTCGAACCCCAAATCCTTGATTTTCTGCGTGGTTTGGTGGGCGGTGTGGGCAGGCGCGTTGTCTTGCAGAAAGAGCACCCCCCGACTCAGTTTCCCCCGCCGTTTTTCCTTCAGAGCTTCCCGCAATTCATCTAATAGGGACATGTAGTAGGTGGCGTTGATCCCCTTTCATGAGTTCAAACTGCCGAAGGAAGCAAACTAACGGTCGTACCGGACTCTCACGGCGTGTGCGCTCTAGCGATGACCTCCCCTCCCTACATCTCTCGTGGCGCGGCTTTTGCTCTCTTGCGTCTGGGTAAAGTCGCGAACTTTTCAGCACCCCTTCGTATATGTCTTCCATGGTTTCCCACTCCAAAGACACGCTTTGCCATCCTGTCTGCTTGCACACAAGGTCCTTCATTCTAAACTGTTCCACCCAAAAAAGCGTTTAAGCGCAGATCTGCGAGGGTCCCTTCGTCTCCCCTTCGGGTAAATACGTAATCAGAGACCTGAAATTTTTAAGCTTAGAGACCTAAGCGAACTGCGGGTCAGCCATGGCAGCACCACAACATCCGCGGCTCGGAGCAGCAAAGTTTTGTCGACAATCGCGTTTCGGGTCGGTTGCGGACCACGATTCGAATCGGGCCGATCGAGTTTGAACTCCGTAAAGTCAACCCCTGCTGGCCTCTGACGCCCAGGAAGACAGGAGAACCCATAGAAACCACGTTTGCAGCGTACATTGTGGACTTTTGACCCAATAAGTATCGCCTCCAGGTCATGAGCTTTCGATTGACACCTCAATTATTAAAATCCTTTCATTCGTTTGGGGGGATTCCCAGAATGACACATAGACACACAGACAGTTAAAAGGAATGAGTCCGGGCAGCTAATATCGAAATAAAAACAGCGTACAGCACTGCACACGTTTGATTGGTCAGTCATGGATGACGTCACATTCGAGAGGAGCTAAGAAAAAGAACTCCAGATGGCGCACCCATAGGAACAGTATAGGCATGCGTCCATTGGAAGACTCTAGCCCTGAAAACCTCCTTTAGTTAACGGTCCTTTAAGAATACATGGAATCCTGTGGGAATCCTTACAAGGACCGTTACCTAAAGGAAGTTTCGGCATTCGGGCCTTACTTGTTGGTATCATGCCGGCCCGTCACCATTCACATCTATGGGATTTTCCCGATTTTTCAACTCAAATTTATTCTGAATACTTACACGCAGCAAACAGCCCCGACACAGCAGGCGTAATAGGTCCTCAGAGGAACAAATTGGCCCTATTGAGTCGTTCCAAGACTTCCTTTTATCGTGCATGTGGATCCAATACTTCAGTTTAGGCTATTGGCAGTAAAGGGCGATTGGGAATAGGTCTCAGCAGAATGCCAGGGATTCATGTGCGAAGAGATTCATAGAGTTGAAAGCGGGCCTATGGTGCACATTGGGGGAGTAAAAGAACGTGTACCGCGGGTCATTGGAGCAGCCATACTAAATACGGAAGCACGCCCTACCATGACCCGCTAACACCTCTGCTATGCACCTCGTCGTCGCCCTTAGTCTCCATTAGCCTATGTTTGCCTTTGAACGTTCACTCGAATTTGGCTTGACTTTATGCCTTAGATCTGCTGTAAAATAGGTCGACCGTGATGATACAAGGGCGACGTAACTTTATCGCCTTCGTAGGCTCACAATTAGTTCCATTGGCAGGCCTGGAACGTGAGGCACGCTCAAAAAATTGGGAACTCGCACCTATTAAAGAGGGTGGTGACGTCATCCATGCCTGACCAATCGGACGTGTGCGGTGCTGCACCGCTGAATTATTTCGATATTAGCGTCCGGGAAGGGGCCGGAGACCGATGGTTCTCTCGGAGTAACCCCCCAGGAGTCAGTCGTGCCATTCCACGAGGCTTTATGTTCCTTCGAGACGACTCGAGACGGATAATAAGTCTGGCTTTTTGGGTGACACGCTCCGAATCTGTAAAAGCGAAACTGAAGCATATTAAAAAGCTCATTAAGAAGGTCGTACCCAGGGACCTGGTACAAGACGTAACATATAATAGAAAGATGAAATCAGCCCTTTTCCAGAAACGGATATCCTTACCATCCCCCCCCCCACCTTTTGGCCGATAATTTTCAAAGGTGAGACGCCATTATTAATAACCTGGAACGGAAAACCTTATCGGTTCCATCCGGGAAGATCGGGGTAGAAGAAGGGGTGTAGGAGGATCGGAGAGCAAGAGCAAGAGCAAGAAGAGAGGAGCAGCTTGTAGGATGAGGCGGGGATCAAGTAGAAAATTGTCCCTGGCTTGCTTGTGATACGGTTTTCCTGTGTCCCTAGTGTTGTGTCTCTTGTCCCTTAATTCTTTTCATTCATCATCCTCTTCCTTTTGAACTTTTGAGCAATAACATGAATGCATAATTATTTTTAAATCCTGATGTTGCATTTTCTTTCCTGAGTTTGCTATATCGAACCCAAGATTACCTAATGATGCTACAGTCAGGTGTTTACTAGGGATCTTTCCCTATTCAATACGTGATAAAACTATTCTAAAACCATTCTATCCACAATGTTTCCCTACGGAAATCAGTTTAACAGAGATAAACTCATTCCCATGGACGCGCATTATTACAACGAATCGGTTTAAAGTTAAAAAATAAATCTGGTGCATGTCACCCTTCGTGAATCGTGGCAGGATTCATGCGCCCAAGCTTCCCGAGTCCCGAGGGAGTAGAAGCACGCCGGAGCAGTCTGTTCGCCGCGTCGATCGTTCTTTCCTTACAGACATTTCGGCGAGGAAAGAGCACCTTCCGGCCTTCATTGAAGCGGACATGAGGCCACTGAATGGCCCAGATCGGAACCCCGTTGATCAATTTGTGTGGGGTGCAACGATTATAAAGGTTTACCGCCATCAGATTCCAGATTTCGAGCACCTGAGAGATCAGGAGAATTTGGGCGATGATCCCTGAGGGAGCGTTGTAGAGAGCGGTTGACCGATGGCGCAGAAGATTGATCGGCTGCTATCGTCAACTCAGAGGGTGGAACCAAAGAAAAATTGTTCTAGGGAATGCTAGTAGAGCATTTTTCACAGTTATGAACTTCGATCTTAATTTTTATTTCACTAATGAAGCCCCAAAGTCAGTAGCTTGTTTTTTTTTTAAAGGGTGAAAAGCGCATCTTAAAAAGAATACTCCTTTCACTTTTTTTCGCTTTGGAATTTTTGTGAAGGCGAAAGAGGCGAGGCCGTGAAGAGGTCTCAATTGTTCGCTGGCCGTCACAGGAACCATCGTTGTGGCGAAATCTAGCATTTTAATTCGAATGATTGGGACTCTGATTTTCCTGTCGAGGCCTTCACGGATACATTTACCACGTAATATAGTTTTACGTGGAAATGTGAGAACTCGCGAGGAAGGGACATAACGAAAAAAATTCGAAGACACAGACAAGAGTTGAAACATGGATACGGCCACGGCGGAGTCCGCAGTCAGGTGGTCCACGCAGGTGAGGAAACTGAGTGCAGGACGGGGTAGGTACACTCTGACCGGTGAGACGGACATTCCCGTGGGTCTTCTCGGGAAGATGGAGAGGGGAATCAGTCACTGGAAGGGCTCAATCGTGTAGGGAAGGTGGCGCAGTGACCGATCCTACTCCATCGTGCTTAATTTACTCATTCGCGAAGAAGTACGGCCAATCCACCTCACATATAAGGCATAGCAGACACATGCATTCAACTTCTTCACATCGTCACCATTAACGTTATCGTCACCTTTCTGCAATGGATGTGGAAAAAATACCCGTTTGGCGGAGGAGCATTGACCAACTTTTACACAAAGAAAGACGAACTTGTTCGCGTTACCATGGGCAACGTCTTAGAATCGAAACAAGAATTGCATTGATATCATCGACTGGCACACGTCAACGATGGAAAGGAAGAAAAAAAGTATTTAAATTACACAATTCCGAGCTCCACCTGCTCCTAGGAACACTTGAATTATTAATCAAAGAAAAGCCCTCAATGGACACTTAGGGGGTTCACTAATGGCTCTTCTTTTATAAGGGAAAGGGAAGCTCATTCAAGGACATCTCCAATTTATCTCGAGTAGGGTTTTGCTCACGGTCGATTCACATCAGCTAAGGTGCTGTCATCATCATATACGCGTCTTCCACAGACATTTTCGTCACTTCCCCACGACGAATTCCATCGGAAACTTCGGCAGACGGAGATATTCCAATGCAGGCTTTGAAAAGATCTTCCAGGTGAGTCGGGGGAAAAGGAGTCATCTCACATCCACGCGCGAATTCATATCGTGTTCAGCGTCGGTCTCAATCCTAGAATATGTCCTGAGGAGATGGGGCGACCTTCGGTCGTCATTGAGGGAACCCCGATTCGTCCCTGTGGGGAACTCGGAAATGGTGAGTTTCCCGATTATGGTTCTGTCTTTGTGAGAAGACAAAATCCGTTCTCACTATTGTGCATATCAGTTAAGCGAGTCCCATTTCCAAGAGGTATGTCATTCTCCAGAATCAAGGGCGGTCTGTAAAAAATGCATATCGCATATAACGCGCTCCTAAATATTTATAACATATGCAACTCCTCATATACAATATACAACTCCTCATAATATGAAGGTGGAATGAGCACAATTCAAGGCCAGAGTCTATGGAGCTCAAGGATGTATTTCAGAGCTGCGATTGTCCTCGGTGTGAGCTGTCTGGCCATAATACAGGTATTTTTATATAGAAATAAAACTGGTTAGAATATATGAAAATTAACGATTATTTTGCAATTCCATAGGTTGTTTCACTGATAGAAGAGTACCTGTCGTTTCCAACAAATACCTTGTACAAGGTGAACGTGATGGAAGCGATCCCTGCTCCAGCCATCACCATCTGCCCCAGGAATTCCATCAGCAAGTACGCAGCTGAAACGTCAGAGCGCCACGACGGTGACTCCTTCTGGACGAAACAACTGCCACATCTTTTGCGTGAAATTGAATTTTTCGAGGAGGTCCATCTCGAACTCGATTTCATAATGTCGAATGACTACTACTGGGAAAAGAGTGGGTTCCCGAACGCGATGTAATTATCCCATTTTCCGACAAAATAATTATTCTCTTTTCCGTTTCAGAGGGGAGTTGGACCCGACGGATCTATTTCGGTGCATACGATGAACACTATTACGAATGCTTCACCCTCAACATCAAAGAACCTATGAAGATCGGAAGACAGAGTATCTGCGGAAATGGCGTCACTCGGCTTGGAAACGCTTTCCTCCTGTCTTTCGACCAGATGCAGCAGATTCATCATTCAAACATACCGGAGCTTGAGATCTACATTCACGAAAAAGCTGAACCATATTCGGATCTCCCGATCCACGACGCGTACAAGATTGTGATGAATAATGGTTCCATTGCAGAAGTCCTCATCACTCACAGTGTCATGGAGTTCCAAGACAAACAAGAAGCATCATGCAGCACCGAACCGAACCACAGTTACGTCAAGGTACACACACTTCCATGACCATAAAAATTCCCGTGTAGGTGACAAAGTCCTTCATCTTTTTCTAGTGCATGGAGGAGTGCTTCTTCCAGAAACTGCTTGCTGATAATCAAACGAAATGCGTGGTGGAAGAGATTCTTCCACCATGGAAGAATTTTTCCGTTCTGACTCCCAGATGTGAAGAGAAAGATGAAAAGGAATTCCAGGGCTCACTAAAATATCATGAAAAATACTTGGAGGGATGCAAATGCAAAAGGCGATGCAAAGTATTGCGATACACGATTGACTTTCATCCCACACCAACTTGCGAGGGTCAGGAAGGAAATGCAATCTTATTCTTCACCTTCGTATCCAAGCAGGTTGGTTAAAGCAATTCCTCAGGAAACTAAATCGATCTATGATTGGAGAGTATGTCAAGCTCTTGATTGTTAACGAGTAATTCAAATGGCATACACTTCAATTACCATGTTCATTTGAGGGTAATGCCTGAAGACTTTAGTAATAATACAGGTAGTCGGAAAATCCATTTTGAAATGTGCATCCTCAGAAAAATACTCTCCAACGAGGCCATTTTTACCGGTGCTCTGAACTCTATATGATCCAATAATTTCTAAATATATTTCACTGACATATTTTGAGCTTTCTTAACATTGTAATGACTTTCGCTCTGCTTTCCGTTTATGTAAAAGACCGATCGACTTATGCTCTAGGTGGAAATGTTTACGGAACAGCCAGCCATGTCCATCCTGGGATTGATGTCGAACATCGGAGGCATCGTGGGGATGTGCCTGGGCATCTCCCTCCTCAGTATCTATGACATTCTGGAAGCTTTTGCTCTCACCCTTCATAACCGTGCGAGAAAACCATAGGAATGCATGGGTACAAATTTTCGCACTCATCCTGTCGGTTCTTCTTCATGTTTTGGCATTCATATCGAATTGCCAAAAGCATTTACGTGTCACTAGTGTTAAAGCCCGTGCGCGCACGGGCTGAAATAAGTCGAATGAGAACATTTCGTGCATGATTTTCTGTTCTTTCTTCGTCAATTTCACTGTTTCTGGAAGAAGTCTGCTTAGTTACGTTTTGTGAACTTCGTCAAGCACTTTTATCCACTGACAGTGACTCCAGAGCGTCTATTTTTCTCTTACGTTCAGGAGATCCCAGTTCAGGAGAATATTTTCTTAGTTATCATTGGTCAACCAAGGTTTGACACACGGCCACGCTAACACACGCACGGACAGGACGGAACCATGAGTGGTCTTTTCCCTTTCAGGAAAAGATGAAAATTGTCACTAAAATATTAGCCCTGCCCTCAATTTTGCACAGACAGGAAGAAAAACGCTCCCCTGACACATGTACGGGGATTATCCTTCACGATGGACGTGCGATCCCATCAGCAACCGTGTATGACTCGAACATGAAAACCTTGAAGGAACACTCGAAATCACGTCTAATCACCTTTGTATCGTTATAACTGCACTCAAAATAAAACTTTCTCATGAGATCCGATCTGGCGTCTTCATCTATATGCGTTTCAATCAAGGTTCATAATGATCCATTCGTCCTCATCTATGATCGCGATTTGCTCTTAGTTCTGCGCGTTACATCATGCCATCATCAAATGTCTTCCATCAGAATCGATTACTGGAATGCCAGTAATTGCGAAGGGCGGCATGGTCTTCGTGGACAAAAATAATTAATTGTCGAACAGAGCACAACACAAACTGTGAATACTATTTTTTTTTAACTGCAACTCATGAGCATGCATTTTTTTAAACCCTTAATGAACATCAAAGTTACTGTTGAAGGTTAAAACTGTTTAAATTAAAAAGAATGACTGGGTTTCCATGCGCGGAAATTCCAGGGCAAGTTGATATTGATATATTAAGTAATACATTTTTTCCGACGCAAGCATATCAATCCACGGGACCTGGACTACGGCTCTCTGGACATTTTTTCGTGCCACAAGAGCTGTGGCTCTCCGAATGCGACAGGCCGATCGGAGGACGCATTCATGTTGTCACGATATGGCCAAACGATATTCCATAATCGTATACCCATAAGCTTCATGCAAGACTAGTAGGTAGCCCATGCAAAAGCACGGATGTATTTAAAGGCGTAAAATGCGCACATGGCCTTTGGAGGCGGCCGCCACACTCCCGTCCCCCTACCCCCAGGGCATGTCCATGTGAGAAGACAAGACGCGGCAAAAGCAGCCCTAATTTCTCGGTCTGCTCCTGAGCTTCGTTAATCGCTGTGGCAAAGGACGGGGAACCGACGCCGAAGGAAGACGAAGGGTCACGGATCAAGGAGTTACCTTAAATTTTCGCCTCGTAAGACAATGCGGTTTGTGGGCTTTTATTTGCGAACTCACGCTACTCACATCGCAACCCACCATGCACGTTTCCGAACCTAAATGGCCCCAAACCACGCTTACAATGGCTATGGGAGAGTCACAATGGTTATTGGAGAGTCACAGAGCCAAGAAATAACTGGAGATGGCGCACCACTAGAAACAGTATAGGCACACGCGCTCCAATTGGAAGCCATGATTTTTTTGGCTCATGGCGCCTAGTCACGATTCACTTTCATATGATTTTCCCCGATTTTTCAACCCAACTTCCTTCTAAATACTAACTCTAAGGAAAACGGCCCCGACACAGCAGGCACAATAGGTTCTCAGAGGAAACAATTGTCCCTATTGGGTCCATTGTTTCCTCTCGGAACGTATTTCACTTCGTGAAACGAACTTAAGTTAGTTTGACGTTCGTTTCACCGCACTACGTAGCAGCCATTCGGACATTATACGTATTACCAAGACTTGGGGGAGGGGGCTCTCTTCAAGGGCGAATTCACTTTTAATGAATAGCACTCTTGTACATGATTGATCGTGACCCCGTTCGTGTCGTCCCCAAAGTCCATCTCTACCATTTTTCATGTAAGTCTTAGAGTGAAAAATACGGAAAGAGAAACGAGATGGTTACAACGCCGCCGATGTCGTCTTTCCTATCCAAGAGTATTCTTGGATAATATTTCTCGTCCGCCGCGTCTTTAATAAAACCCTGAATGAGACGCGGAGGCATTTAGGCGAGATCAGACTCCAGCCTCCGCAATCTCGAAAAACGTTGCACGGCCGACCTTCTCTAGAACCGCCGAATGAGGGGGAGGTGGTAGTATGGAGAAAGGAGGGCGACGGGCGTCGTTGCTCTCATTCGTCGTTGTCGCTGTTCCTCCTTCTCGCCCGACGCCTCTTTAATTCTTGAGTTCTAGGAGTCGCGACCGCTCTTGGAACCGCGCGATCCGAGGATCGGGCAGCCTGTCCTCTTCGAACCCGGTGCCCCCTTCCTCCGTTGTGCAGACGCCTCGCAAACATTAAGAAGCGTTTGCGACCCCGACGTCCTGATAGCCTGTCATCTGTTCGGTGGCTTTACCGTGGTCGATCCGCGGAGCGGTCTGACGTCCCTCTTTGCAACGAGAGAGGGAAAGCTGCGCTGGACGAACTCGAGCCTCATGTCTTAAATTTACGGATCGAGGCCGTTAAACTTCTTTCGAAACGCGTGTCTCTTGGCGGGCACCGACTATTCCCCGCCCGTCTGAGGCACGGGAACGGTGATAGTAGTACTCGACGCTCGCAACGCAGGATCTGGCGTGGGAGCTTCAAGGGGTCTTGAATGTGATGGGAGTCATCTCGGACTGTAACCTGGAAACCTCTCGTTGCGTCTCCTTGATGCCGTCGCTCGGAAAAGATCTCAAATTCGACCGAGTCCGCGCCGAGACGTCTCTGCAGACCCTCATGGGGGTTGCAGAGGACACGGTGCGATACTACACGATGGATCGGGTCGACGCGACTCCCACCCTTCCGCCCTGCGCCCTCGAAGCAGGGTCGAGGTTGAACGGATTTGCCAAGACGGTGAAGTTTGTTTATTTTCTTCCAGAACCCAACAAAAGAAATGCCTGCTTCATTCCACCTGCTCGCAACACGGGCGACGTCCGCGGGTTTGCTGAGGGAAAGGACAAAGTCTGCGCCGGTTTGCTTGAAGTCAAGCAGGGGGCAGTTGGGAAACGCGCATCGAGAAGGCGAGAGCAAAGGCGAGTTTTTGCTGGTACTTAGGCGGAAAGGATTGAATGAATAATGGGTTCGCGAAGAAATTGATGTTTCCTTGAGCAGGGTTAGTTGAGTTAGTGGGTGTGGGGATTGAGTGCACGGAGGAGTTGCCTGGGGTCGTGGGGGGTGTTTTGGAATGGACAGGAGAAGCCTGCCGCCCGGAGCGAGGTGAGGGGTTGGAGTAAACGGAAGGAGGTGGGGGAGAGGTCTTCTTCCGGGTCCTCTTTTTCGCCGACATGGTGCCGTACGAAAAAAAAGGGAGATGTTAATATAGGGGCAGGAGTGCAGATGCAGGAGGATATTGGCGAGAATGCAGGAGAGGGGAGTAAAGCGTAAGAAAAGCAAAGGTCCTTAAGAGGTAATTAATAAATCAGGTGCAGTATAGGAGAGAGGGATATGTCTTAACAAAGACAATTTACTGGTTGCCGGGACAAATAGACCCGGCAGAAGGAGTGAGGGATTGACTTGACCGAAAAAAAGCACGGTGAGGACAAGTTAGAGCCTGGGAGTGGACTCTAACTGAGGATCTTCAATTTCGCTTCTCGCGCTTCCCGAGTGTCCTCGCTGGGATCGGCTTGCGAACGGTCGCGATGCGATCGTTTGTCACGACCTCAGATCCCTCCGAACGCCGAACTAGACTGCGGGCGTTACCTTAATCTCTCGTGATGTAGGTTTACTAAAAGGTCTCTATATACATTTTACTCTGAGATAAATGATTAGATTTTAATTCCTTGCACTTCTAATATCGACAAACGGCTTGTTAGAGACATCTAGCGACTGAAAGTTAACTACATGTCAGGGATCGATCACCCTGGCGGGGTCTTATGCAAAATGAGCCAAAGAGGCACTCCTCATGGCAACTGCGGCATCTTTGAGCGCAAGGTTCCTGTAACGCCTCCTTGTAATTGCAGCTACCTGTGTCATACCAATTCCGCTATATTATGTAATGAAGTGCGAAAGTTCATTCATAATTGCCCTGAATCCTTGATTCCCACCAAATTTTTAGGCCCGAAGTCTTCTTTCCTTGCATTTGGGGAGTGACGCAACACCCGCCCAATTTAGCAATTTTTAACAACTACTGATTGAAATTTCGAGGATTTGTCAAGCATGGAAAGGGGTTATGCTGAATTTTATGAAATTGCGCTGGGTCAAAATTCTCGGTCATATCATTCATTTCAGTAAAATGATATTGAGATTCTTTAGATTCCTTTCTGAAAACAGGAAAATGAAGTTTTACGCTTGGCTCAAATATCTGTCTCATGGGTCTGGGTGTCCGGAATACTGCAGAATTTTGTTTCATAATGGCGAGGGTACTTAGATACGATGGCAAATGCTCATGCATACTTCCTCTGTCTCATTCCGAAGGCATTATTCGGCATTGGAATAGACAGGATGGCCCAAAAGTCAGGAATAGAAATTTCACGTTTCTGCTGTAAATCCTCGAACTGATCATCATTTACATGGAAACGCTTTTCGATCCGTTTTTACACAGGATCGGGGTCGTACTGGCTGTCCAGGGCCCCCAGGAAATTGCCGACAAGGACCCCCGCGCACATTCCCCCCTGCGGGAGAGGGAAGGGGAGTCCAACCAAGCCCAATCGTTTGGCGTCCGAGAAATCACCGACTGTTCCTCGGGGTCTTTTACTTGGACCAATTCACTTTTTAGTTTACTTTGTCATCTCCACGCACTCTTCGAATGCTCACAGACTCTTCACCCTCGACTAACGCATGGGCCATGGGACCCACTATTTTATTTAAACCTGTTTTTTTTGGGCTCCACTGACGCATGGGCCATGGGACCCACTATTTTATTTTAACCTGTGTTTTTGGGCTCAAATTCGGACCGCTGCAAAAATGAATGAACGCGGGGAAGCAGAATACTGAGTCACACGATCACGTGAGCGATAGGATCGGAAGGGGACTCCTTTCGAGTTGCCCTCGACGCCCCAACCGTGCCACGAGAGTGACAATTTCCCGACGATGTTACAACGCACATTAGCGATCGAGGACGATTCACGATGGACCACACTCCAACGAAGCAAAAATATTTCTCCTTTTTTCTCACCTCGACGCACGCCTTCCCCTTTCGCTATGTTGAACTTACTCCATGTTTCTTATTATTCATTTTAATGTACGAAGAACCGATTAGAAGATGTCAGTCACTGCAGAATCTCCAGCCGTCCAGCCCAAGAAAGGACTGCTTGCCTCCGACCCACGAAACCCCAGGAACAGTTTCATTTGTCATACTTGGATCTTCTTCCTTTCCCTTCCTCTCCCCAAGAACAGGATCGATGCAAGAGACAGGCAGGGGCTCCACAGCTTTCGACAGGTCGTTAGAAATGTGATTCCATCGATGCCTCGTGCCACCTGGTCTTTTCTTCGCCTGGGTCCACTATACGTGCCGTCTCTCGTCGTCCACTTCGGACCATTCATCATGCACTTCCTCACCCCACTGCTTTTGTCATGGCTTTCCACTCATGAAAAAACCATGCCCTCGGGAGCAGGCATGATCAAGGATGGAACTCCTTCGAACGCAGACACGAAGTCACGCAATGCCTAAGGTAAAATATGGGAATCGCCCCACGGTTCACGCCTCTGTTTCGTCTTCGCCTCGGGTCCGTCCTATTTTAAATTCGTCCTCGGGGCAATCCGGAGGATCGAACCTTCCGGTTTTCCGAGTCGGTTAAAAAGCCGTCTCTCACTTTCCTTATTCCTTCACAGAGTTCGGTGATGCAACCTCACAGACCCCCCCTATGGTTACATAACTGCACCTCCAAACCGATCGCATGACTGTACTGCGGACTTCTTCCTGCTTTTCCCTCCTATCTTCATTTCCAGTCCCATCTCCTCATCCTCCTACCTTCTTTTCACCTTCCTTAATCTACCCCTTTATTGCGTATTTTACTTGTTTTTATTTATCTTGGTTTTTTCTTTACCGGTTCCTATTGCGTCTGACTCATCGTGAGCACATTTCTTCGTTTTTTTTTAAAATTATTATCTCCCTTTCCTGCTCGTTCATGAAGGGATTTCCCTACATACGTATACCCGATCACCTTGACAGATGTGACGAGCCTCGCGACCTTGAAGGAGTGCGGAGAAACACGCCTTGATACCATCTGCGTTACAGCCTCTCTGACCAGTTGCGTCATAACTCGCTCTTCTGGTGCTAGTGGCCTCCGTGTCGACCTTTCCGTGCAGTGCCGACTCCAGTTAAAACGGCTCAGACATCGTGATCGATCCCGCTCGAACCATGGTGGGAACGGAACGCGGCGACGGGAAACGATCCAAAACCGAGAATCAGTATCGCTTCCTTGCCAAAAGCCATGCCCTCAACTCCAGAGAGCAGAATGGCCTCTGCGACGTCATCATCCAGGTGCAAGACGTCTCGTTTTACGGGAGCCGTTTCATTCTGGGCTCCGCGTCACCCGTACTCAAATGCATGTTCCTCGCCGACATGAAAGAATCTCAGAGCAAGACGGTTCCCTTGAAAGGAGTGTCTGTGGAAGGATTCCAAGTCATCTGGGACTTCCTCTACGCCGACAGATACGGGACCGAAGACGAGGACGTCGCCCTGGCCGTCCTCATGGACTCGCACCATCTCCAGATCGACATCCTCTGTGAGGAATACACCGAAAAATTGAAGAAGATGCTTCGACCCTCGAATGCTTTTGTCTTCCTCTGCGTCGCCGAGAAGCTCAAGCTGAATGCACTGCAAAATGCAGCATTGGACTCGATTGCTCGGAGGTTCCAAGAAATCATCCCCACCTCGGACTTCCTCTCCATGTCGCTGGAGACGTTGCAGATGTTTCTGGAAAGGGACGACTTGGAAGTCTCTTCGGAAGTGGAAATCTACGAAGCCGTGAAGAAATGGCTTCGTCACGACCCTTCGAGAACGACGCATCTCCCGAAACTTTTGAACCACGTGAGACTTCCCCTATTGCCCTTGCGTTATCTTCATCAGGACGTATTGCACGATCCTCTGGTTTCGGGGGATCCCTACTGTCTGTCTCTCGTGTTGGAGGCGAAGGATTTTCACGTTCCGCAACTGAGAGACACTGTCCCCGTTTGCCCTTGCGTTATCTTCATCAGGATGTATTGCACGATCCTCTGGTTTCTGGGGATCCCTACTGTCTGTCTCTCGTGTTGGAGGCGAAGGATTTTCACGTTCCGCAACTGAGAGACACTGTCCCCGTGGAAAAGACCAGGACGAGGGGCACGGGCTTCTATCCCCACCCCGACACGTTCTGGTGCGTGGGAAGAAACGAATCCGGAGCCAAGATCCTGTCATTGAGCCCTCGGAACTGGTCCTTCCAAGTCCTCGCCTACTATCCGTGGCCCGACGACAACTTTAAGAGGGCTTTCGTAGCGATAGATAGGAAGCTCTTCGTCACAGGTCTGGGAGACACGAAAATTTTCTACCTGGCAAAGAGAGCGTGGGAATCGGGGCCTGCGCCACTCGAGCACGTCCTATGGCCCACATCGGCGACTAGACTCGACTCCATCTTCGTCTGTGGAGGAGGATTCGGAGAAAAGGAATGCAAGAAGTACTCAAAGTCCGTGAACCGATTCGAACTGGGATCGTGGAAATGGATTCATGGACCGGACATGAAATACGAGCGTCATGCGGCCTCTGCCACCTTCCTCGACTCCAGTCTTCACATCATCGGCGGCTATCCGAACTGGAAGAAGCACGAACGGCTGGACACCAGGAACAAGACGTGGAACGAGCTCTGTCAATGGCCAGGAGAGTTGAACTGCCCTTGCGTCACCGTCCACAACGACGAGATCCATGTGGCCGGCGGTGGTACCGGCTGCGACCTCAAGCTCGCCGACGTGTACGTGTACGACGCGAGGAAGAACGATTGGCTTGCTCTCCCTCCCATGAAGGAGAAACGATGGAAGCACGGACTCATCTCCTTCGAGGGGAACCTCTACGCCGTCGGCGGAGGGAAATCTCCTTCGGTGGAAGTGTACGATCGAACCGAATGGAAAGTGGTGGCACGGCTGGACGTAGAGACGTGCGAGAGAGCTTGCTTCATGCAATGGACGAATGGATGCAGTTGGTAAAAGTATTGACTACTGCACATCCTGTAACGTGAGATCGGCGACGTTGTTCTCTTTCATTTTTTGATTGAAACCATTTAATTGGTATATATATTATTTAAATAATTATTGGTTCTTCCAATGTTAACTAGTTCTCCAACTTTTGCCACGCCTAGGATTCCTCGGGCGATGTGACTCCTCAATTCCTTCTCTTCTGAGCCAATCAGTGAACAACAACGTTCTCAAATATCTTGCTTGCTTCTCCTGCAATTGTGGTTGTTTTACCCCTTCCAATTATGGATAGATTCCATTGCACGGCACATTATTCAGGCAGAATCATTCTCCCATGACACATCCTCCCCTTCCCATTCGCTGGCCTGCAAGACAGTTCAACATTATTATTTTGACGGCAAAGGAACAATCATTTCATATCATGTTTAGGACGATACTTTTGACGAAGAAAGGAAAGAAGAAAGAAAGCTACATATAAATTGAATCACTGTGTTCAGGCAGGATTTAGCATGCTTTCTTTACGATTTCATTCCTAAGTGTTATTTCCAACAGCTTCGTGACATTTTATTTCCATGAATTATATTTATTCTTTTATGGGATGCCGTGGCACCCTTGATTTTAAAAATAAATTGGAGTCAAAGATTTTACCATCATTCTCGATATTTGACCACAGCACATTATTGGCATCAGGGAGAGATTTGAAGGTCTTTTCGCACTTAGCCTTCAAAGGGAGAAGTTTCATTGCATATCTTATGAGATTAGGGCGGGAGTTCTCGAATTCAATGCCTAAGAAAGAGCATTCACCAATGCCCCATTTTTAGAGCAAGGCACTGATAATTTGAGACCCGGACAATATGAAAAAAAACACCATTCCCCTTCTTGTCGAAGCCCGACCTTTGCCCAAAAAAATGCGGTTTTTTTTTCCTATTCCACTTCATTGCAGAACAACTCATATTTTCGGGAAGTTAAGCAAACCGTACAAAGAATACGTTACTAATGTTCCCGAATTAACTGTTATATGCTTTCAATGAAACGCCTGGCGCCTGGTTACAGTGCTATATCCTCAGCCTTGCCGAGTTTCAGGATGAAGTTTTTCAGATTTCCACAAGATTTTGAACTCTAGAGCCACTCATCTCGACGTACAGGTGTGCAAAAAGTGATCGCCATTTCGGTTTTAGGGCCGGTGAGGCTCAGACAAAATGAAAACCTTATAGGCGATGTCTTCGTCAGACGTTATGTATAAAGGCAAACCTTGTTACTTGTTTTGAAACAGAATGAGGGTGTTGGGATTGAACACACACGTTGACCGCCACAGCCATATTGGCCTGGCGATGGCGATTGGCGATTGGCCTGGGCTAAAATACATTTTTGCATTCCTTGGAAAAGGTGAAACACGGGGCGCACTGGTGCGCCCCACGGCGACCAACCTCTGATAAGAGCGTCGCAACCTGGAGTTCCGAACCTCCACGGGCCTTCCCTCGGCTCTCACGAAATGTCTCTCGCAGGTAAATAGAGGAGAATCTCATTCCGAAGAATCCAGGCCTTCCAGATGATCCGTCTGCATCACTGCCTGAATGCTGCTTCTGCGTTTATCGCGTCCAAGTCTGGAAATAATTGAGATGAGCGAGATCCCATTCAGCTGGAATACAGACGGTTCACAAGGGTTATACCGTTTGGAAGGCTTGGTCGGAATGGTCGAAAGAGACATCGGGGGCCTCCCGGACTCTCGTTTTTGGTTTTTATTAATTTGCTGATATTTTAATACTGGGATGGTCGCAAGGGGTCACATAAAGGGGATTAGACGAATTCCCGTGCGAGACGTAGGCATTGCCAAATTCAATTATATGGCAATTGCCTTTTTATATTTTTCACTCTCGCTTACTTTCTTCATTGCACGATCTCGGTGCTGTCCATAGCCTTCACAATATTTTATGTAATTTGATTTTTTTTAGCTTCACCTCAAGGATATTTAATTAGGAAAGTATGGCGATTCACAAGGGCCTCCTGATCGTCCACGAATTGAGTTCCCCAAGTGAAGCATCGAATGGGGGGGAGGGGAGGGGGGGGGAGAGAGGGGGACGAACGTATGCATTCACAGTGCCAAAAGTGTCGTGCGAGATCGGTGGTGGCCGAAGTGGAGCGCGTAAACACTATCTCCACTTTGGGCATCTCAGTTTTCGATCGAACCCGATTTTTTTTTCTTTCGGTCGGATCTACTTTTTAAGGCGAAATTTAAAGCTTTTCTTAACGGGGTGCTTTCGATCGGCAATCCTTCTCCTAACCCCATTACAGACCAAGGAAATGCCCAATATATTCTTACAGCCCTCAATGAGTGGAGATATACTGCAAACGAAGATGTCACATGAAACCCATTCGTTTTCTATTCGTTTCTTACAGATGTTTGCGAGCTGAAGGTGTCTACAAGATGAAGCAATTCATATATCTTATGAGTATTAATATATAGACAGAGTAGGTTAATTCCTGGCTCTTCATTACGTCTCGCGAACTATGGAAGTATGGAAATAATCTGGCAGTTTCCAACGGAAATTTCCAAATAATTAGTCGTGGAACGATCGAAAGTTTTGCGGTTATGACTGTACTGGTGGCAACGTTTGGCTTACGGGCCAATAGCCGATTGTGCTCATCGGCCGATGCCTATTGTGGCAAGTCGATCATCGAAGGACAATTATGAGAACAATTATCTCCTCCTAAAATTTTCTCCTAAAAAAAGGAAGGGTATTTGACTTCTTGATTTCGCAACGAGTTAATGGACACGAATGAGTCTGTCTCAATTATTGCTTTGAAAACATTGTTCTCCCGACCTTAACAATAGTGCATCGATGCCTCACGGGGGAGGGCAGGAAATGATGCAGGTGAATTCAGTCGTCTCATTTCACGAACGAGAGGAAGTTTCGCTTTCGTCGCTACTTGCCTTGACGGGGTGATGACCTTCTCCCGTCCTTTGTCATCCCCCGTCCGTGCTTGGGGTGAGGAGAATCATCGTGATGGTTAAAGAAGCCATGATGTATCTGGAATTGACGTGACATTCGGCAGTAATGGATCGTCAATGTCGGAAGAATAGGCCTCCGACTATCGATGAAGATATCGATGCATTGATCGATGCAATGCAACAGTCCAAATTATTCCTGCTGCCTTTGAGAATCGTTTACCGAGCTGCGTTTACGTGTTTCTCCTTTTTTCATGACGCCAGTTCTATTTTGCAAATTGGTACTGGGAGCTTCCAATCCTGCCAATGGCACCGATGGTGCAAGAACGGAGCCCGACACCGGTGGTTACCGATGCATCGGAACAACTCTAATCATTACGAAAATAAACAGCAAAAAAACAGCTTGAAACACACGTTCCATTCGCACATAAGATTTAACGATAGTAATACGTTTGGCCATCCCGTTTATGAAGAATCGAGCTCAAGGCATTGAATCGGGAGAAGGAATCTATTAGGTTTTAATAGGTTGGCTGTTTGCGCTTTTCCCTAATTCTTCTCACGTTGGAACGTGTTTTTGAAGATGTTTTGAAAAGGTTCCGAGTTGTAGTCAAGGTGTTATTGTATTTCTCAGTTGTTTTTGTTGTAACATCTGCTTTTAGGGCTAATATAATGCATCCAGAGAAGACTTATCTCAGAGACTGTAACATATATGATTTCACCCAGGAACACTCAGCGGTGGCAGCGGCCAGGAATATCTGTCAGGTGATAGGCGAGGAGGTTGTCTCTCCGCGCACGTGCATCTACTGGTTCGATCGGCTCTGCACTGGCGACTAATCTGAGGGAGACAGACCCCGTTCAGGACGACCAGTCGAGTGTAATGTGGACGAGTTGCGTCGCCTGATGGAATCCCCCTCCCGTCAAAGCACTAGCTACTTGGCCTTCTCACTCGAGAGCACTAATGGAACAGTGGATATACAGCTGCACTCAATCGGCAAAGTGAACAAATATGGATCTTGGGTGCAACACCATATCAACCAGAGAGACCTTGATTTGCGCGCCGAGACCTGTACTCCTTTTCTAATCAAATCTCGCCATTTCGAATGCTTGGACCAAGTGGTTACAGGAAACGAGAAATGGGTCTATGGTAGGAAGCGGTAGTGAGTAGACGCATAGAAGCAGCCGAAACCGTACGTCAAAGGCGAACTTCACTCGAAAAAGGTACTGCTGTCGTTTTGGTGGGACGTTTTATGGAAATAATTTCAAATTTCCGCCCATTAGATGGCCAGCGCAGCTGCCGCAGACCGCAAGTCCATTTTAAGGTTGGCTTTTCCGACCCCACTCGTACTGTTTCCATTGTTGGTGAAGCCTCTTTTCCTCATTATTTTCTCTCCATCTCGTTCCCTCCTCAAGTTCGGCGGAGAATTCATCGCCTTCTAGCATCCTCATTCCCTGCTGGACTTGGTATGTATTTCCTTCGTATTGCAAGACGAAAGGAATGGATGCGCACTCTTCGACCACAGAGAAGTGAATTATCACGGGATGATGCTTGGGCTCAATGGCATTTCGTTGTGCAGCAGTTCATGTTAGGATATTTCAGAATTTGCAATGGCGCATGTTCCAGGAATGCTTGCTCGGGAAGTGTGTCGCGTGATACCTAGAAGTGCGCGAAGCAAAATAATCCAATTAATTCCTGTTCAAGATGTTCATAATTCAGGGGTTTGTAATACCATGCCATTTTGATGCGGTTTGTCGATGTATCACACTTTTGTGAATCTCACAGCTTGGAGAAAGGAATGAGGTCAAAATAATGTGTATAAGAAATGAAGAGCAGCTACAGGTGGCATTAAAATTGGCTGATCATATTTAAGTTGTTTGCCTGTCGAATCTCAAATTTATATTTCTCCTTTTATTTAGATTTTTCGCACTTTACATGACCACCTACGATAATGCCTACCTCTCTTCCAATGTTTACTTTCTTCTGATTACAGAAACATTATGCATCGTCGAAACGGCTAGATTGCACATACGATCTAGGCCGAAATTCAGTTCGAACTCCTGAATGAAGGCATGGATGAGTAACCTATCAAAAAGCCATTCCAAGTCGAAAAACACTCATTGACACTTCATATCATTATTTGAATGTTTTGTCGCAGTTTTCATGAAGCAGACTGCCATTTCATTGCTCTAAACGCTTTCTCAGATATTTAAGGTCCAGATTCCAAAGAGTAAGAAAAAAACAGTGTTTCCAACGGATTTCAATGACGCAACCAACCAGATAATAATATAGTGATATAGTTAACGCTAGAAACTAACTTCTATTTTGGCGTGCACCTTTTCTTGTAATAAATTTTAAAGAAATTGTTCTTGAGTTGAACAGGGAAGGCGATGTACCGACACTACTTCCTGGAGATACCGTTCTCAGTTCATGTGCAGCGTATGTAAATCTAGTCCATCAAGCGTTCATATGTTAACGATAAGAATATTTTAACGTCCACTACAGTGGACACCATGCATTTGTAACTTATAAGGTTCTATGATATGCAATTTCTCTGCCCTCTCAATTCGTTACTTAGGAAAACAATTGAAGCTCTTCACGACTTTCCTCACGACTCTGAAAAGGGAGAGAGTTGACGCCATCAGCTAACGGTGACCTCAGAATCAGACGAGAGTGATGTTGACACACGCGATGAAATTTTGGGCTTGGACGATGGCCAAGTTCCTCAATAAAAGTAGGTTTAGGCGTGTAGTTCAGATTACCTGCTCAGGATTTAGTTGTGCTCAGGCAGTTTCGGAGGGCGTGACCCTATATCATATTTTTGGATGTGGATTGACTCGGTCCTTCACCTCAATCATGATATATCACACAATAATATTTTTTCCAAGAAGGTTGTCTTTCAATAAGTCGCTTCCCTACCACGGCTAGAAGAGCTCGCAACCCGGAGTTTTTGCAACAGACGCCATCCTTGCCAATCGACTGCAGTCAATTTTCCTTTTCGAGAAAAACATGAGGAGAAATGGGCGTGGCACGTCGGCAAATGTCTCGACTTGGATAAAAATGGTCATTTCCCAAATTGAAGTGAATTGTATGCCACGTGGTGGCATCGCATAACGTGGCGTGCAAAGATGAAACAAAATACAAACTCCTACAAATACATTTATTTTCATGGAAAGTTTCTATTCTATGTATGGAAATTCTATTACTCGTTTCCAAGTCTTGCAAATGAGTTAACACGTGAAACTTCTGAAAAATTGCGGGCCTGTTATTGAGCTTTCCAAAAGCTCAATAACATGTCATCGAAAGCGAAAGTACACGATGTCCACTATAGTGGACGGAATTTTTTTTGGTTCTGTGATTTCGGAAACAAATTTTCAAATTTTGTTCACGAATAAAAGGATGCTTAATTCATCAAGCAGAACCAGCAAAAAATCAGCAGGCTCGAATTCATATATCATCTTAATTTCATGCATGAAATGGTTAAGGGCCATTAAAGCTTGTGGGCATCCATTGCAAAATTCCGACCCGCATATACTCGCGACCACCCATGTAAAAGGCATAACCTCAGCAGGAGGTAGAACTTCCCGTCTCAGATCCGTATCCAGAACAAAATATCCCACATTGAGAGCATAAATTTGCATTCATCATCCAATCCTTCTATTGGGGGAGAGAGGAAATGACGGATTGACATCATATGACGCGGAAAGTTAACCAATTACTCCTTTCCATGTAAACAGCCAGCATGTGCTCTTGTGCCGCTATGCGGTTGTTAGGGATCACTTCCAAGAAAAACGAATTGCTTCCGTATATACTGAACTTTCCAGATCTTGCCCTCAGCCACTTCTGGTACTTTGAGAAATACATGATGTCCCTTAGTGGGCGCCACTATCCCTCTGGAATTTCTCTCGGGAATGCAATTTAGCAATGGTTCCGACATACCCGTAGAGAAACGTTCTCTCAGTGTTATTTCATGCGGATAAGAATATGGCTTTCTTGCAAAGAGAAGCAGAGGTATAATGTTGAAAAGTGAATGATGGCTATTGGAGTTGCATTAAATATTTATTTTACCATGCCTTTGCAGTTGCTGAACTAAATGCTCTGTTTGAACGTCGCCTGCACCTCTATCAGGAAAACAGGACAAGTCAGAAGCACTACCCAGGTCAGAATAGAAATTTATTCTGAAGATTTTCAGTAATGGGCGCTGCAGCGTGCATTCCCATCCTTCAATCAATTCCTGTTTGAAAAGAAATCCAGATGCAGAAATGAAAAGAAAAGAAATGCAGATCACAGTTGGAACGCAAAAGTCCTCCATTAACTTTGAAGCTTCATCACCTCTTGGTCAAAAATGAAGTAGACATTCGTGTTTTGAAAGTGTTATTTTCATTCTTGCATTACTTTCTCTCCCCCCTCTCTCTCGACGAGTTGCTCAACTTGTGGGCTTCAGAGGAGATAAGTCAATTAACAGAAAGATACGGACATGTATAGCGAGAGAGGTGCCCCATTCGTTGCTGAGTCATTTATCCGTTCCAGGTAAAATTAATATTCGTTATCTTTTATTTAGGCTTATCGATTGGGCACCAATCCACTTCCCTGCGGTTGCCGAATGTCTTACCCAAATAACGTCTGGTTTTGAACTTATATATCTTCGCAACTGTACCTGAATATTCTGCATCTTTTCGAGAGCCATTCAAAGCTGAGGCATTTATGTGCCGAGTGCATGGGATGCGCATCCCCATTAACAGGACAGATTAAATTTAGAGTAATCTGGAAAACTTTTAAAATGTACTCCCTCAAACACATTGACCGCCAATCTCAAAATATAAATCTCAAATGAATAAATATCAATGGAGTCTTTAGTATCTTTCTTTATTTTCCAGGCTGGCATTTCGACGGAAGACATGGAGATGACATCAGTGACAATTGACATGGACTATGGCATACATTTTTTCGATAAGGCAGGACAAAGGCCTTAGTTTCCCCAATATCAATCAAGCATGGTAACATATGGTTGATTGAAGTTTCAAAATCTTGATTGAAACTCGTTGTGTGACTTAATTGCATTTTATGCCCTCAGGAACTGGAAGAGATATTGGAGGAATTTTTTAATGGACTTGGTATTGCTTCTCCATGTCGGACGCTTGCGTGGATTGTGAGATGGTCTGCATTGTTGGAAGGACCAGTGGTGTTACCCTTGCGTCGCAAGCAGCGATTCCTTTGATCCCGATGACGAGGCTTTTGGAAGCGTTCATTATTGATGGTGGGATGACTTCGCCCTCCAAAGATCGAAAATTCAGAGCGAGGATGATTGCAGCATAAGGATGGTTGAACGATTGTTGACAATGGATGTCACCATCAATCGTGCAATGTGTTCGCAATGAAATGACAGGACATCATACTGTGATGTCCTGCCGCAAAGCTGCTAACATACTATTAGACTAATCATGGTGGGTCTTCTTTCGTCGAGCAGTACTGGTTCTGACTCATTCCCTATGAGCATTTCTCTCAATGGGGTGAGTTGCCAGGAAAAAGTTAAGTTCTCTGAGAAGAAAGTGACGTCGAAGGCATGGTCGACCGATAGGTGAAGACCCCTTGGTCTCTCCTCAGAGTCTTTCAGTAACAATTAATAGGAGTACTATGCATTGATACCTATTACGAAGGTCCTTGGACCTTGCAGAGGGAAATGGAATTATGGCTCCATTTTCTCTTTCATGCCATAGATAGTTTGTCTCTTGCAGTCTTTAATCTTCCGGCAAGATCTGAACAATGTTCTGCCTAAGCTATCATCCTGTACTCGATAATTTCCCACGAACAAACCTAAGGAATGAAGTCATTCTAACTGATTGATTTGCTGAGCGACGTAACACAGCTCAAGGAGACACCTGTAATTCTTGCACATTGCATGGTGCGAGTGTGGTTCCCCTTGCCAAGTACGTCTGTTCCTTACCCATATGAACAATATCTTCTATGGCGATGGGTTTGATTGAGAGATAAGGACAGGAAGTGGAGAGTTTCTGCTCAATAATATCAAAATCAAAATCAAATGGCTACTTGAGGTGCCTCTGTATTTTGTGTTCTTTGGAGAAACTAAGCACTTCAGTTTGTAGTGTTTTAAAAGGGATTCCAGTTCCATATTTTCTATATTTGATGAGAAATTGCAGTCTGATGTGATGGGAGGATTCAGGCATCCTCTGAATCTGCATCTGTAGTTCTAGCTGACAATTGATGAGCTACGCCTCCACTTATTCTGACATTTGGCCCTCTAAAAATCAATGTCGTCCTTTCCTATCTTTCATAGGTCTCTGAATGGTCTCACTTTGCTGCAAATATGTCTTTCACGATGCTTAATTTTTTAAATCAATATTGATAACCTGTAAATATTGGAGCAAAATATATGGAAGTGTAGCTTAGAGTGCCTTATTATTTTTCAACAATTGGATTCACCTGATTGGATGCTAGGTAATGAAATTCCTTCTCATAGTTTGGGCAGACTGGGTCTTCTGGATTCATTTCTCGTTGTCTTTCCCTTGCAGCTGTTGCTCTCTTTTTTCCTGGGTTTCTTAGGGGTTCCCTCACTGGTTGAACACAAAGTTCAGGGAGACATCGAAACCTGGTTAAGGAATGGACCTAGGAATGGACCTCCAAATTGGACAAAGTAAGTTTCAGTGGTTTTGTGAACAACCCTATTTCGTAGTAGTTTTGAGTAGAAGGCAAATGGGAACTATTCTCTTAAGTGAGGAAGGTGATCTGATCTATTCGTTCCTGTTGGGTGGATTCAAAATAGGAGTCATCTCTTTCCATATTGCAGAGAGCAAGCTAAGAATACAAGTTTTGCTTTCCAAGATGAAGATGATGGAGATGAAGATGAACCTGAAACCTAGATGAACACATGAGCTATTAATCTGGCATTTCACAAATGTTTCTCTACAATCCTATGGGATTGAACTTGACAGGATGCATGTGTATTTGCCTCTGATAACCCAGAAGTCACAAGTGAATCCGACAAATAAAAATTCCAATGGTTTGAATTTCAGATTTCAGATTATTTCAGGAAATAAAAGGCATTTCACCCTCTTTCATTGTTCCAAACTAAATGAGAATAGCATACTGTGTTCCTAGAATATAGACTAGCAGTGCAAGTTTGCCTGAAATTACCAACAAAGCCATATCTTTGTGAAAAGGAATATGAGCTGGCAAGATACAGTCAACAGATACTTTCATGAAAGAGGCTGGAACTAATCAAAGCTAATCACCACCATTGATTTATGTATTGCTAGTCACTAACAAATGACCTAGCACTCTTAGGGGATTTAGGGCCAAGGCTTCCAGTTTTGCTTTATGACATCCAAATTACCAGACCAGATGCATTCTTCACACTTTTAATGCTTGCATTTTATCCTAGGCCAATTTGTCATCCAAAACGATCCTGAGCTCACCTCTATCAATCACCTTGACACCATCAGCTTTAGCTTCTTGTGTCCTTTAACATTGGAAAGAAAAGTAACTTAAGCTGGTAATTCTAAAGAATGCCAACACTTACAGGCATGACATGAGGATAGTTTGACTAAATTAGGCAACTTTTTCATATACTCTAAGAGGCAATAATGGGTAAAGTAGAAATATAAGTTCTTTTGACCCATTCTCCTGGAGTAAGAAAAATATATACCTAACCACCAAGGTTATGCACTCAAATCTGCATGGCATGAATCTGCAGTTAATGCAAAGTTTTTTCCTGTGTGTGCTTCTCCATTGCTTCAGTTTTGCGGGGGTCAGAACAAAATTTGTATTTGTTTTCCAAAAAAATTAAGATTAGATATCTCCAATTTCTTTTAATACCAGATTACGGATCTGCAGGAATTGTCTCTAGACAATTGTTGCTTGTGGCATGCTTCTGCGGTTATATATAAATGAGGTACATCATGTTGCTAAGACATGTTTTGCTTTCCAAGACGAACACCTGATCTCAAAATGTTTCTGAATATATTCTGATAAGAACACTCTAACACGGAAGCAACCAGCGATTGTCCTTCCAGTTTCCAAACTGAAAATTACAATGGTATGATTTACAGATTGCAGATGGAAGGCATAGGACCTCTTTCATAGTTAATTCAATCAAAATTGGCATGATCACCTTAATCTTGTACCGATGAGCCAGCATGATTCTAAGTGCCTTATTGTGGAAGTCTAAGGCAAACCCTTCATTTATTAACATTCACGATTTTTAAATATTTTCCTCTTAGTAAGGGAAATAATGAATGAATTTCATGAAAAGTAAAAAATCCTAATCCTAATATTTTCATTTCCAGGCTATGTTTTTCACTTCATGATCACCTCACTCTGATATCATATACCGACGCATGGTGTACCCATTTGGGTACACCAAACGTCGGTATGGTGTACCCAGCGGTGTAACCCAATGGTTTATGGTTTAACCCCAATTGGGTTATACCCCATAGGGAAAAAAGTCCATGAATGGCATCAAAATCCATATTGTTTGGTGAAAACACGACAAGGAAATATTCACTCCTTTCTTTGTCTTCTTTTGTCCAGAAGAAGTCCATTGTCCAGTCTTCATCCAAATTGGCATCCATGAATATTACATGACTGATTTTCTCAACAATTCTCCTCTCCATCTTCTCCACTTCCCCTTTCTTTGTGTGTGAATAGATGTGTAGGAGAATCAGCTTATTCTTGTTCTTCTCCATGAACTTGACTAGATGAGATCGTGAGAGAGCCTGGTCCTGGTAAGAGTAAGAATCTCACGAGAAATATTGACAAAAACCCCCCACCCACTATCTCAAACGGTCAGGTTGAGATGGGTCCACTCGGATATGCATCCCTTCATTGCCCCTTCACCCATGGCTCCAAGTGGACCAATCTCTGACCCTGACCACCCACCCACCTACCTACCTACCTACCTGCCTGCCTACCCTCTTCTCCCCCTCCCTCTCCCCCTCACTCATCTCTCCCTGTCCATGTGCTCATCTCGCCACCTATCTTACCTATCCCCTCAGGCTATGGTTTCGAACCCTGGTCCTCTGTCGTTGAAGCTGGGTTCTCTCCCAAATTCACCATTAACTCCAAACCTGATCTAGCCTTTTTATGTGGTGCTTTTTAAAATATTCTTTTGACGTTTTATATTTGACCTTCGAGCCACTAAGTTATGAATTCTGTTCATAACTTAGTGGTGAATGAATACCCTAAACCATAAACTGAATATGACGAACTCTTAGAATTCATAAATTCTTTGACATTCCCTTAATTTCTTTTAGCTGTCAAAACCACCAAGTAAATATACAATTAAACTGAAATTTGCACCTGAATTCCTTATTCCTAAGCCAGAATTGTCTTAATCCCTTTCTCTTGACGTTTCCATCTCGCAGTTTATGGTCATATTTTATGAATGACCCAAATGAATACCATGACTTATGCCTATAATGATCATATCATGTTGTAAATGGGATTAGCATGATTGAAATATATTTTCATTAATTCAATCGACATTTCCATTTGTTATCCCACCATTATCACTTGTTGAAGTTGTGGTTCAAGCAGGCAGAAGATAATATTATGGTGCTCCTGATCTTATATAATTAGTGTGAGCTCAGCAGGTGGGGTGTTGGGCCCCTCCTGTCAAGACAATTTGTAAGTCATTCCACCTTGTAAAAGGTCTGCAGACTTGTCTTCTGATGGTCATATTGGACTGAAATGCTCCTCTTAGGGAGTCTCTCAGGAAGCATGCAGCAGACATATCCAGTGCATTGGACTAGAAAACCCTCAACTCTGACTCAAGGCTCCTTGTGGATGCCATCATTCCAGATCTTATCACCACCTAAATAATGCCAAGTGATCCAAGCTCAGTGATATGATTCTTCCGATATCTGAAGGGATATCCCTTCACCCATGGCTCAAAGTGGAGCCATCTCTGGCCCTGACCCCCCACCCACCTACTTACCTACCAACTGCCTGCCTACCCTCTTCAGCTCTATTGCCTTTCTAGGAAGGGCGTGATGAACCAGCTCTTTGCTTATTGAGTTTCTATATAAGATAGGTATGGGATTAATATTTTAGATTGATTAAGCCATTCAGTCCTGTTACAGTGATTACTGGATTACATGGGGGGGATGAGTTTAGGTTTTCTAGATACTGTTGGGCTAAAGTTGCATTCTCTCTCCATTCCTGTTCCTTCCATTCCTAGACATCCTGTATGTGTAGCCTAGCCTTCAAGAGAGTCATCACTGGTGCATTAACGGTTAAGATTGTAAGAGTAAAGAGCATCTGCTAGCATGATATACTCAGCCCAGTAACCCAGCCATGAGCTTTACAGCATGTTCAGTTCAACTCAGATATTTTGCTCTATATGTAGATAATTTAAATGAGACTTAATATGCCCCAAATAACAGCATTTGCTCAAAAGGTCATCCGTAGTGCAAAGTAAATGCCACATGAAGGGTCTCCATGAAACAGTTGAAGTCCATGTGTCTTGAATTCTGCTCCTCAAGCAATGGGTGATATGGAAATGATGTAGACAATTGCATTCTCCCAAGCTTCTACAGTTTTTCAGGAACTATGGTTGATAGTGATTGCCAAATGGGATCCCTACAGTCATCCTTTTTTTTTAGGGCTCCTTTCCCCATGCCCCACAAGGGGAGTGACCAATCGAATCAGATCACTGATATGCCCTTTCAGTACCGGGGACATAGGCTGGAAGTATCTTCGGGTGGAATGAATAAAACTTTAAATGCCCTTTTTGAGACTTCAACCCCACCCACCTCATAGTTATTCCTAAAATTGCAATTTTTTGCCTGAAATAGATATGGGCCAATGACTGACCTTGAATTAGTCATAATTTAGTGGGTGAAGAAAGCTACTGAATGCTTGCTACTGGAACTAAAAAATCTGATGTAGCTATGGAAGCGAAATGGGGGGTGGCACTGTATCGGTCAAGAGTAATTATATTGAAAAGGTGGAATAGTAGTGTAGTATTATATAATAAAAAACCAACCGCTATCTATTCTGTTAGGTATGTACTGCAGATTAGTGTAAAGAAATACAGAGTGGAGCGAGGTGGTGTTACATGCAAGGCCCATGATAAACATCATCTAGGGCCTTGGTTACATGGTTCCTTGGAGATGGGCAGGGCCTCAGAGATCGGGGGTACCTGCTTCAGCTCTTGCTGCTATGGAGGGGGCTAGCTTCAATTTCAGGATAATGAATCATGTTATGCAACTGGCTGTCTCGCTTAGGCCTCTGATAACCAGAAATGCAGATATCTGGTCGCGTGTTTTCTCTAAGCGGTTGCCCAGAATCTTCTAACGCTTTCGACTATCCATAACTTCACTTTCGTTCTGGCCTATTAATGTTGTCATAGTTCATTATGTTCCATTGGAAGCTGCTGTTCCACTGCTTGCCAACCGATACGCCCGCTGGAATAGCGAGAATGGTCCAACAGAGCTGATCTGAACTCCGTGCATGTCTCAGAATCATACCATATCCAATGCCCAGGTATTCGAAATTCGAATGACGTCTCTAACTTTAATAATATGGTACCAAAGTAGCTGAAACTTTGCACGCATGGAACTGATCTTTTAATAAGGGAACCTTATGACTTAACGGATCCAGTGGCGTAGCTACCGAATGTTCAGGCGGTGCGACTGAACCAGGGCCCGCAGGCCAAAGGCCAGCCGTCGAGCTACGAAGAGGGGGGGAGCGTTAGCTGGGAGCCCCTTGGCATCAGGACGAGATGAGAGCCACCAGCCCAAAAGGAAGCATAGGAATTCAACGTGACACTGCTGCACAGAGACACCTGGCAACTGGGACGCCGCGTCGTGTGGTTAAATGAAGTGGTGGCCACTTCCAATACCGTTCACCCAGGGTTGGATTAAGGGGGGAGGGGGGATAAAGGGGGCTGTTGCCCCAGGCCCCCTTTGAACACGTTAAGTATTTGCATGAAGTAGTAGGGAGTGGGGTGACTTCCCCTCCTCTGACCAAGTTCACAGTCTATTTCTTTAATGTAGAAATCACATAAATTAATGTTTATTAGCTCCTGTGAAATACATATTCAGGGTTTTTACCCCAAACGAAAAAGGAATAAGGTGATAAGACAAGGGTGGGCTGGGCTGGGAACTAGGAATCAGGCCCCCCTATGAAAAATTTATGTATCCGCAATTGCCTTCCAAGACTTAAGCTACTGACTACGATGTATATGCTGCTGGAGAAAATCTATACAAAAAATATGGCTCCCATATAATTCAACAGTAAGAAATTGGAGAGCTGCCCCCGTTTCATCCCTTGCACCAGGGCCCATGCCAACCATTCTACGTCACTGAACGCATCCCCTACTACTGCTCCGAAGCGTGGCAGCTTCGAATTCGAATACTATCCCTCAAGATTTCTATTTGTCTTCATAAAGGGATTTTAGGGAATGAAAGCTTCTCCTTCATCTAATACATCGCTAGCTCCAAAGTCGTATGGCGGGTCTCATAAAAATTATGGAATGGACCCGCCCCCTTGGTATTGTCTGGGTGAAGGAATAAAACCATGCGACCCCGCTACGGTGATTAACCCCCGACTTTTGTTCCCATCCTCTGCCGCTAGATGTCGCTAGTGAGCCACAGTACTTGTTAATACTGAATGTATAGCGAATTAAATTATAAGTGTTTGTCCCGAAGTAAAGATTACACAGAGTTACTTTTAAAACCTCAAGTCAGGTAATGCATGCGGAAAGTTCACAGGTCAGAATGAACGATCGCATCACGGCCATTCCCAAGCCTGTCCCAGCAAGGACACCCAGAAAGCGATAACCTCTGCAGTGTGAGGAGCGTCGCTCTTAAGCTGCCTATTATCTTAGTTTAAGTGTCCTTAATTTTCGCGTATGAGTCTTAATTCAACCATTGATTTTGTTCTGTGTGACGCTAAGTAGCACCTTGTGTCGCGTTCCAGCAAAACCAACTACCATAGGAAGGACCTCTCAGAACCAAGATTCCCTTGGAAGTTCTTCAGGGACCACAAGATTTAATTTAACTCAAACGCTCGTTTTGCTTTAGATCTACTGTAGCTTTTTTTTCTACTTATGAGCGTTAGTATTCCTGTCTAGGCAAGTCACTGGCCCCTAAAGGGCTGTGGCCCCACGTCAGTATTCTTTGCGTCAGGCACACCGCTGTTTTTCTCTCCAGCATGGCGGCCTTCTTAGCTCTCTCCACATGTTCACCCAAGGCCTAGGCTTACTGTGCATCAGTTTGAAAGTATCGCCTTATTATTGAGTGTGTGGTACTAGCCTAATATAGCCTCCTATATCCTGCTTCTTCATTCTTTTCAGCCCAGCGTTACCTCTCTCTCTGGGTCGCCTATTTTCTAGCCTATCCTAGAAAGTCCCCCCTAAATTATTTCTCCTGCATCCCTTACATAGCCAATATCCCCCACCAAGGATGTCTCCTAAACTTTTTAGGAGCTCCCGCATCCCCCTCCCCCCTCGCACTTCCCTTCCCTCACGCACCCGAAGTGTCAGCACTTCCACCAATGCTCCCAAACTCCCCACCCTGCCATCATCCTTCTCCCCACCCCTCAACCTCATCCTTGGTCAATGTTTACTTCCTGGAAAATCCTCCACCTTCACCTTCCTCTTCTTCCACATCAAGCTCTAGAACCTCACACGACTCCAGCTTCAATCAAAAACACCTAATTGGTGGCCAGTTCATTTAAGTGACGAAGGCCAAAGAAAACGCCAAAATCCCCAAATTCATTCTCACTCACACACTCACACTCAAGCCTAATAGGCCACCCCTCCCCAAGTACAATTTCCTGACCCCACCAACGTTCCAACATGCTTTTAAGGAGCACTTTAAATTCTTCTTCACCGAGTTGCACCATTTCAGGGGGAGGGGGTTTCACTAACCATGGACACCACTGGAGCTGAAAGCAAGGTGCTCCAAGAGTGGCCTATACAGTAGAGAAACATGGGAACTGGCCAAGCCGCCAGGTTTGGCCGTTATCTTTTCCGACACATGAAAGTTCGTGGTCGAGGATGTAAGCCGAGAGGTCCTCTGGACCAGAGAACCTCACATCTGAGCTTAAAGAGCTCGGCTATGAGGTGGTGCAGTTCTTTTGCATGAAGAAGGCCTCAACTGTCTCGTCCTTGAGACCAAGGCCGATGACATGTCGGCCAGCCTTGAGAAAAAAGGCTACTTAGTGATTGGGCCCCTCAGGTACGGGGCCGAAACCTTTAAGATCAGGCCGTGGATGCTACAATGCATCTGGTGCCATCAGTACGGCCACACGCAGGCCAAGTGCACCTGGAAGATAAGTTGTGTAGTGTGTGCAGCCGAGCATCGAGCTGCATCCTGCCCTAACTGTGCACTGGGAGTCAGGAAATGCATTACCTACCAAAGGCAGTCACCAAGCTGAATCATGTGCCAGCCCTAGTAGAGCCTCCCGCATGGGTTACCTGGCACAGAAACTCTCACACTCTACCTCTCCCCCTACCCCTAACATCCTCCACCCCCACCCAACCCAAAATCCAACCCCCTTCATCTCCCAGCATCCCCAACCTTCTTCCACAACCACTCCCTTATCCTCCCTTACCCACTCTACCCTGATCCAAGCCCCTCCCACCCCGCCCTGAACCAGCTCCAAATAACCTGTCCTAAGCAAGTGCCTTTTCATGATGTACGAGTGTGGATTGGACCTGTGTGTTGTGGGTAACCGTCTCCTATTTATAATGTAATTTTTTTTTATTGTCAATCTTGAATGATGCCTTGCGTGCTCCCTGACTATGCTCCACATCAATGGATTCTACTCCCTCAAGCCTCCTTAGCCTTTCAAAAAAGAGATTATTGGTGTTAAAATAATGCTAAAAGGTAAAAAGCTCTACATGTTTCACTTCTGCCTCCGACGCAACATTGACCTCCTACTATGCCTTCCCCAGGAACCATCTATTTTCATAGGTGACATGAACGATCACAGTCCCTTTCTATCCTTCAGTGATGTGACGAACCCCCATGGAAGACTTGTCTCCTCCTTTCTGGACAACTGACTTTTCCCTTCTTAGCAGCCCTGACACAACTTACTGTTGCTACTCTTCTGCTGACTCTCCCTCAAACAGACTCGACTTGACCCCAGTGAACTCATTCATCCTTCCTTACATCAGGATTTGTTCCATAGGGAAGGACCTGAGCTCAGACCACCTGCCCACCATTTTGACAGTTGACTTTCACCAACACCCCAGACTACCCCTGACTTTCGTAGGGCTGACTGGAACTGCTTTCAGATCACCCTGGACACTTCTCTCACTGACTCCCTCTCCATCTCTTCAGCTGATGATGTCTCCAAGGCAACCCAAGTCATCATTGAGGCTATCCAGATGGCCCAGGATGATGCCAGGATGGGGATGGCCCCATCCTGACTGCCAAAACATCCAGACCCTACTCCATCTCCCAAACCACTCTTTCCTCAATTAAGGAAGTCGGGGCCACTAGGTGTAAGTGTCATTTAACTAAAGCTCCTTGTCTCAAGAAAGTTTTCAGTAACCTTAATCAAGAAATTTCTTCTCAGCTCAAACTAAATTCTGACACATATTGGGATAGATATAACTCCCTAGATGATGAGACTGACCCTAAAAGCTTTTGGAAGTTATTCAAAAGGATAGATAGAACAGCAACTCCTCTAGGCCCCTCCACTATGAAAATATTGCAACTACAACCTCCAAGGGAAAAGCTGATGTTTTTCCAGCCTCCCTGGGAGCCACCATGACCTCTTGTCTCCCCATTGAAGCCTCAGAGGAAGAACAGGAATGATATCTAATTAGCTCCTACTCTCCCTCCAAAGTAAAGTACGATGAACCCCCCATGAAGTTCTCATAACTGTAGATGGAATAATCAAAACCATTCTTCCTCTACCTAATAAACCTCTGGTCCTGACAAGATCTATAATAAAGCCCTTTTAAAGGAACCTTTAAGCTTTTTGAGCTCCTTGTTGAACTCTTGCCTAAATACAAATACTTTTCTCCAGCATGGATGGCAGCTTTAGATGCAATGATCCAAATGCTGGACAAAGATTTAAGTAAACCCTCATCCTATTGGCCCATTAGCCTACTTAGTGTCCTGGGCAAGACCCTAGAGAGAATAATTACTGTCAGGCTAGCATCTTTTCTAGAGAGTAAAGGCATTCTCAATGCAGCTAAGGCCGGCTTCCATCATGGCAAGTGTACTTCGGACCCTCTGCAAAAATGCAGCAAACAGTAACTTCCCATTACTTGCACTTTTCTTTTCTGTAGAGAAGGCATTGATAGAGTTTGGCACTTTACAAGCTCAGATTTAGCTATAACCTCCCCTTGACCTGGTTGCTTTTGTTGAATCCTGCTTTAGTGACTGCATTCTTAAAGTAAGAGTAGAAGAAGCAATCTCTCTATCATTTTCAATCTCTGCAGGAGTCCCCCAAGGTTCAGTTCTTGCCCCCATCCTCTTTCTCTTGTATGGAAATGATCTCCCATTAGGGGTTACCATCTCCCAATTTGCAGACAATACAGCTTTCTGGATCTGAAGTAACTTGAGAGCAAGGCTGGGCAAAATTCCATCTCTAGCCCAGGAGGCCCAGGATTGCATCCATCACTATAGCAATAAATGGAGAATCTCAATGTATCCCACAAAGTCCACTGCTTTCCTCTTCTCCTTTAAGGGAAAGGGGATAGGGATGTCAGATGAGATATTCCACAAAATCGATCCGCCACTGCTGACCACCGCTTCAATCTCGGCTTATTCCATGAATTTAGTACAGTAATGCCTTATACATAAAAAAAAAATTCAGACGCCGATACTAAGGCCAAAGAAGTCACAAATATGACATAATTTGGGTACGATATCTGTCAATATGGGGAGCAGAACTGGAGCCATCGCGCCAAGCTAAAATTGACATCAAAGGGAGCTAATTTCAATTTTAATGGCAAAGTGATGCACCGCAGGCAAATAAAAGGGCACTTTTTGTTACCTACATGTCAATATATTCCCTTTGGTGCTCTCTTTCCTTGGAAAACTCCCCAGGAGTTTGCTCAGGGAAAAAAAAAGAAAGACCAGAATGAAAATCATATCTTCATAAAGCAAGAATCAGCTTCAAATTTGCTGCAGTTGTTCTGTGTTGAGACAGGAAGAAACATGCCTAATTTCGATCCTGTTGATACCAGTGGCGTAGCCGGGATTTTGCCAATGGGGGGCTTACTTCTCAACCGGGGGGGGGGGGGTTGATGGCAGATGCATTTTGATCAGAGTTGGGGGGGCTGAAGCGTGCTTGCTTCAGGGGCATGCTTTAAGACAGAACAGAACTCCCTCAGTGGTAAGATACTTGTTAGCTGTTCTAAGATATGAAAGTAGCTCATTAAGAAGTTTCCATTCGTAATTCCAATTATTAATATTGGCCTTTGGCCTCCTCTTCTTGGCCTAATTCTCATTCTGGCTATGTTTCTCGGCATCAACCTTGGCCTAACATCAGCTCATCTTTTGTCTATGTTACTTTAGGACGTAGCTCTAGCTGCTTCCAAGCTATCTTGTCAGAAAGATATTGAGAGATGAATTAACACTTCTAGAACCTCAGAGTCAAAAGTTTCAGTATCTTCATTTGTCATAGTCCATCTTTGGTTGTTTGGTCTCATGCTTGGTGAATTTTCCATGAGGTTAAAATTCGTCTATTGCAATCTGGGTGAAGAACCTAATGTTAGAGGCTTCTTGAATCTTCATTTCAATCTGAAGACAATTGTAAGATAGAATAAGGGAAAATGGAAGAGGAATTTTTTTTTTGAGGTAGTGAGTGGAATGTGGACAATGTCAGGATCTTTAGCCTCCTGAGCCTAGTCATGATTCCTGTCCTCTGAGGACAGGGTGTAGCAGGAGTGGAACAACTCTTTACATTGGCTTTATTAATTTTCTCATGCTTTTGAAATCATTCTGAAGCCATTTGTAGATGGCTTCAGAATGACCTACACTGATTTCGGATTGAATTGGTACCCCCCCCCCCCCTAGGAGCATTTCCATCAAGTACAGGCAGGACACCTTGCGGATGGAATGTGAAGTATTAATAGAACCATCCAACAACCATGTGGAGCATGGGCTTGACATTTAGAGGAACACCTGGAAAGCTTGTGTTTTCTCTGTTCTCCACAGTGGGAGGGGGGAGGGGGGGGGGTACCAATTCAATCCAAAAACAGTGTAGGTAGGTTCGGTGTTGAGTCCCACCTAACTGGATAAGTATGTCAGTCAAAGTTATTCTGATCCCACCCTTTGTTGAAAAGGAGAATACTGATGGGAGGGGTTGAGTGAATCTCCTTAAAGTCAGCTACTTTTCTATATACTTGGAAACATGGTCAGTACATGACATCACTGTCAAGTGCATGTGTCTGCCCTCTGGTCCTTGAAGTTATATTTGGATTATTCCACTAAAACATAATTTTGAGTGCATTGTTGAAACTAAGGCCTAAAGGTGTGATGTCCTGCTCTGCCTGAATCTCCTGAAGTAGGCCTAGACAGTGAGACTTGCACTAAGAGCACTTGACACAGCATCTTTATCCCTTCGATGGGTCAGTTCCATCATTCTTTAGGCCTTGAGGTTAAAATCCATAATAATAATTTATTGGTAATAAAATGTAATTGATCTTCATTTTCAATCAATTCAATTTATTGGGTTGGAACATTTTAATAGGCATTTTAAATTTATTTTTTAGACTTTATGGAACATCATCATAGACATAAAATCCAAGCTGATGTTGCCTAAAGTCTAAAGTCTGTTGCAGAAGTCTTGTGTACAGCATTTGGAACTAATACAATTTTGTGAGTAGTTGAAGTACGTACAGTAGAACTCGGTTATAACGTCATCGATGGGACCAGGGAAACATTGTCGTTATATCCGAGGTTTGACTTTGTTTGTTATTGACATTCCCTTTTCCTGTTTTCAAAATAGATGCTACATAACGTTAAAAACTCCAGTGTACATCGGTAATGCCACATTAGCTCAAATTTCAGGATCGACCCACTAATTGTAATGTTCGCATTTCTTTGGACCTTGAACTTCTCTATACTTTATCAAGGCCTTGTCGAAGTCATCTCGACAGATATACAAAGTTTCTTGCTTTGTGACATGTTCACGTAAGCATGGATGAAGCTGTCACGATTTTCTGAAATTGTGGAAACGGATGAACACTTTGAACAATGTCCATGTTTGTCCTGGGGGACTTTTGTCTTCACCTCTTGCACTTTCTAATAAATTAAGCATGCACACTTTCATTTCAATCGTGAAGGCTTGCATCTTTCGCTTTCCACTGGCCATGTTGTTCACGAGAAATGCAATGGTGACTGAAGATAAGATGATCTTTTTAGTAACTGGGGATTATCCCTCCCTCAGCCACATGACTCTCAAGGAATGCCGATTTCAGGAAAGACGAAATCATGACTCGCCAACATTCATTTTTCCTATGATGGGAATTCCACTTAAGAATGACGGGTTAGGGACGTCAACGTTTTCAATTTCGTCAGTGGGACCTTGAATGGACTTCGTTATAACCAAGGTTGTCGCTATACCTGAGTTCGCTATAACGAAGGTAAAATGTAACTTGCCTTATGGGCTCTACACCGGGACCTGGCACTCTTTGTCGTTATAACCGAGGTTTCATTATAACCGAGGTCGTTATAACCGAGTTTGCCTGCATTGTGTGAAGTGTAATGTTACATAGAGCTCACATAATTGCTATGTATACCTGCACTTTTTTTTAGTACTCCCATGCAGGGTTCACACTAGCTTTTTTAAATCTGTAGTCCTGGTGCCTAGCTTCAGCTAAGTGGGAATATGTTCAGGTGGTTGTCAATGAGTCCCACGGATTCAGATGTTTTGCCAATATGAGCCCCTCCAAGCAAATGCGAGTCAGGGACTCAATATAGCAAGTTAACATGAACCTTGCTCCCATGTATCTGATTGGAAAGAAAGTTCTCGGAATTTCATGAACAATTTAGAATATATTCTGATAAGAACACTCTAACATGGAAGTCACCAGCAATTGTCCTTCCAGATTCCAAAATGAAAGATTTCAATGGTATTCATTCAGCATGATTCCAAGTGCTGGAGAAAGAGAGAGCCTTATTGTGGAAGTCTATTTATGATTTCTTCATGATTTTTTGTATCTACAATGATCTTTGTATCTTGTAGTTAATAAATTAATGTCTTAAATACTTTTTTACTTTTTCCCCAATGGATTAAATAAAAAATAAAAAATCCAAATCCGAGCATTTCCATTTCCAGGCATCACTTCATGATCACTTCACTCCATATTCCGCATACGGCCATATTCCACATACTCCATATTCTGCATATGGTATATGGTATCTGCGATACCATATACCGCCGTATGGTGTACCCTACGTGGTGGATATAATCCATTCAGGAAATCGTTCCAGTAGGACCCATTTGGGGGTACATCCCAAATGGGTCAAGAAGGACCCCAATGATACCCCAATGGGGTTATACCCCATTGGGAAAAAAGTCCATGAATGGCATCAAAATCCTTTTTGGTTGGTGAAAACACGACAAGGAAATATTTGAATAGATGTGGAGGAGAATCAGCTTATTCTTGTTCTTCTCCATGAAGTTGAGCAGATCAGATTGTGAGAGAATCTTAGCCTGGTAAGAGAAAGAATCTCATGAGAAATATTGATAAAAACCCCCCCACCCACTATCTCAACCGGTCAGGTTGAGATGGGTCCACTCGGATATGCATCCCTTCATTGCTGAAGGGATGCCCCTTCACCCATGGCTCCAAGTGGACCCATCTCTGACCCTGACCTACCTACCTACCTACCTACCTACCTACCTACCTACCTACCTACCTACCTACCTACCTACCTCTGTCGTTGAAGCTGAGCTCGCTCCCTCCTATGCCACTGCCTCCCACCCGAAAGTAGCCTCTCACTTCGCTTCTATATAAATTGACTGGCTGGCTGCTGACCCCCCCTGGCTCCTCCCCTTCTTACTCCCCCCTTCCTCCCTCCCCTTCCCCCCCCCTCGTCGAGTTTCGAAATTTTACCTGCCAATTTTACCACTATAAGGCCTAAGGTTCCTAAGAACATAGCCAATATAATTTCTTCCAATAAAGATAGTGATTTAGATAGTGATGATAATGCAACACCAGCTAAACTCACTCACCTGCTGAGTGGTGTGACCTGACCTGGCGTGGGCTGCACTATATGTATGGGAAGAGCTCTCTATGAGCCGTCCTAAGGAGTCGCAGTATGTGCATGATTCCCTAGGTGTCACCAATGCCAAGATGTCTGACGCAAGACAAGAAACTGAGAATGACATGGCGATTTGTAGTGGGGATCATTTTGTGGATTCTGGCCAACATCATCCTCGTAATTTGTACGTGGTAAAAACATTTTTTTCTTGGAAATTGGACGTTCACGAACTCAAAAAACAATCTCTGTTAAATGTGCCATGAACCCTCATGTGATCATCAGATGTGAGGTTAGTCTAACTACGCTTCCTGGATGAGAGGTCTGGGGTTAATCCTAAAAGGGTTAATCCCTGGTCTCCCAGGGTTGGTCCGTAAGTTGTGGTTGGGATTGGGTTGACTACTAGTCATTGTAGTACTAGTATGGTGACTAGTATATCTAATCCATTGGATATCTAAGATGAAATACCTAGTGAATGTCCAATGACTCTCTCATATTGAATCTCCTATGGATCAGTGAAGGTGCACTTCCATATGGCCATCCAATGGTTTTCCCATACTGAGTCTCCAATGGATCTGAAGAAATGGACATCCAATGGACATGTTCAAGGATTATCCTTGGATGAGACATTTAGTCATCCAGGGGATGTCCAAGGAGGATATGCATTGGATGTCCAAGTGTCCATGAGGGTATGTCCAATAGATTTTTTTGGGATCAAAATGGCTACTTGTGATCTGTATGTATAGCCTAGGCTCCAAGGGGGTCATCATCACCGGTGTATCAACAGCAAATATTGTAACAGTAAAGACCATCAGCTAGCATGACATACTCCCTTAGTAACTCAGCCCTGAGCTTTACAGAAAGTTCTATTCAACTCAGATATTTTGCTCTTTAATATATGTAGATAATTTCCTGCCCTCTTAAAATGAGACTTAGTATGCCCCCAAATCAGAGCATTTGCTCAAAAAATCGTCCATAGTGCAAACTAAATGCCACATGAAGTGTCTCCATGAAACAGTTGAAGTCCAAGGGTCTTGAATTCTGTTCCTCAAGCAATATGTGATATGGAAATGATGTAGACAATTGCATTCTCCGAAGCTTCTACAGTTTTGCAAGAACTCTGGTGGGCAGTGATTGGCCACTCCCCACAAGGGGAGTGACCAATCGAATCAGATCACAGACATGTCCGTCCTTTCAGTACCAGGGACATAGGCAGGAAGTATTTTTGGGTGGTTTCTTGTGTGGCTCAGGCTCAGGCTAATGAGTTGAAGTGGCCAAGGAAGGTGAGTGATTGGGTGGAATGAATAAAACTTTAAAAGCCCTTTTTGAGACTTCAACCCCACCCACCTCATAGTTCTTCTCAAAATTGCAGATTTCTTTTGCATGAAAATAGATATGGGCCAATGACTGACCTTGAATTAGTCATAATTTAGTGGGTGAAAGCTATTCCTGAATGTTTGCTACTAAAAAACCTGATGTAGCTAAGGAAGCAAAATGGGGGGGGGCACTATATCGGTCAAGAGTGATTGTATTCAAAAGGTGGAATAGTAGTGTAGTGCAGTGTTATATAAATAACAAAGGGAGTTAACTGCCATCTATTCCGTTAGGTAGGTACTGCAGATTAGTGTAAAGGAATACAGAGCGCGGCAAGGTGGTGTTACATGCAAGGACCTAGATAAACATTATCTTTCATTATCTTTGACTTTCTAGTTTCTCGTGTTCACAAATTTGGCATACAAGAGGAATGCAACCCTCATGTAGGTCTGTAGTCTACAGAAATAAGTGGAATTTTTTCATATACTCTACATATCAAAATCAGATACTACATATCTAATATATGTACTACCTCAAGATTTCTCTATTTTATTGATTGCCAGTGTCCTAAAGGAGTATATGAGCATGAATATGGGAAAAAGTATTTGGGCACTTATACCCCTTTTCTAGTTAACTCATGATGAAAGACTTCACAAGAAGATGACGGTGACCTTGGACAGGTGATAAGTGCTGTACAGTTGTTCATATTGAGTATCTCATGAGGACTTCATATGGGAGGAAAAACCAGACAGATGACATAACCTAAATGCATGAGCCTCCCCAATGGTGACAGGAGACAAATTTTCTTAATAAAAAAAAAATTCCAAATAGATCTGGAAGCCCCCAGTGTCGCACTCAGCTCTGAGTTATGATATTAGATCCCCTTGAGAAAATTTAGGAACTGTCTATGCCAGAGGTCATTGATAGAATGCATATAGTACAAAATAAAAATACTAATAAAAATAAGTTCCTTAAATTAGCATCCAGTTCAACTTTAACAGTTTGTTACCAAAGGCATTAAAGGTCATCAGCTACACTCTTATTCTTATGAAGCTATCAAGTAGGCTTACCAGAGTAAAGTAGTCATTATCAAGAACTCTTTCATCAGTGGTGTATTTTACGGGAGGTGGGGGGGGGGGCGGCAGCCGCCCCCCCTGGCACAGAGCCTGGCGCACTTGGAGGTAATAACTTTATCCGCTGATATGGCTCAGGTGGGGTTTGGCTTCTCCACTCTGTTGCCCTGCCCCTCCCCCTGACTTTAGGCCAAAATACACCACTGTCTTTCATTCGTGCAGAGAGAAAAAGTTAAAGAATTTGAGTTTTAGCTACCTTTTGCTTTCGGATAATTCCATTTCAAATCAGGCAGCGTCACGGTTTTTGCATCAGGTCATAGTCTTGGATTTTTTTCAAAAAAATGTATGTGATCCCCCTTTCAAATGATGGAAAATGGTATCTTATTTACCTATGTATCTGCAATAGTGTCGGAGAAAAAAATTCACAAGTGCAGGGCTCTAAAAAGGACGACTAGTGAAATTCCTGTTTTCTCCCACTTTCACTTTGCTTTATCTTCCAAAGTCATAGGCATAGATTCCTGAATTTTTTCTCGCATACTTGAATGTACATCTTGTGGAAGCATTTGAGAAAAACCTAAGTTATAATTTCATAAATACGTAATTTTGAATTTTAAAAGTGACGAAACTGCCGAATTTGCTGGTTTTTGCTGAATTTTTTTGCCAGTTAAATTTGTATCCCATCTTGAATTAAGTATATTTTCATGAACTACAAACATTCGTGCATCTCTTGTCATTTGGCATTCATATCATTCATGCTTAATTTAATATTAACTTGCAACTTTTGTCAATTTCCGAAAAATAGGTGAAAAAGAAAATTTTTTTCTCAAAAAAACCCATCTTTGATTTTCTTCATTTCTTCCTTGTTGATACTAGAAGGCACCAGTTACAGCGTGGTATAGAAACTTCCTCCTCGATTTGCCTCATTACCAAGTTATTGATTTTTAAACAAGCACATTTTCCGACGACGTTGAGGGAAACAACGGTCACGCAATCGTGACTGATTTTTAGTCGTATGTGTCCAGCATGTGGCCAGCCGTATGTGGAGATGATAAATTCGACAATATCATGTTTACATCTACCCTGATGCAATGGTCAAATTGCGTAACATGTGAAAAATGCACCACCTAGACCACGTGATTCTTCCTTTGTACAGCCGGCTTGGAATCGCGCACACCGTCACCTGCACCCCTGACCTCGCCTCCCGACACGCCCTGTTACGCCCCTCCCACCAATGCCCTAGTAGTCTACTTCAACCTCCCCATAATGATTTCACAGCCAGACGTTTGAGTGTTGTTTGTCCCAACGTCGAGGACCACCGACCAGACGCTATCTCTAACGTGTTGGATCCTTCCGTCGGGGGTTTGGCTGACAGAAACCTGGGCTCCTGAATATTTTCCCATTGCTGCCTCAAGACGCCTGACGTTCAAGTCACAGACTATTACAAGGACCCGCGTTTTCCCTCCCCTCTTCAAAACGGCCTGATTCTTTCCTGCCGACCACACACCTGTTCTCTCCCCTCCTTTCGATCCTTAATCCAAGTCGACCTCCCTCAACCCGTGAAACATGTTTCGATATCATTTACCATCTCCTGCGATAGCTTAGCCTTCACCCCCCTTTACGACCTTTGCCCAATTACTAGCCACCTGGGAGTCGGCACTCGCCGCGTTGCCAAAGGACGAAAGGGTCACCCTCCTAGTAAAGTCCGGAAGGGTGGGGAACCCCCGGAGTGCCTCCTCCACCCTTCTTAGCCTCGGCACTAAATCACCCCTCGGAATCTCACCCACCAACTACCTGATCCCTTTTATCTCCTACTCGACGCTAAAGGGACAGAATCTTTCTTTTTTTGTTGGTGAATGTGACAGTATTTCTTGACATATGCACCTGCTTTAGCAGTATGATGCCAAGACTCTCAGTTTCGATCGCATTCGGTGTGCTGACTATGAGCGACTGCACAAGAAAGTGATTTAGAAGAAGAAACATGGGCATTCAAATTTTAGGTAAGTGAAGGACTTTGCTAGTACGTTGCAACGACTCGGGTTTACTTCTGCTTCAACTTGTGATGAATTGAGTTCCGACTGCTATAAACAACATGAAACATTAGTGAATGCCAAAACAGGACCAGCATCATATGGTGAGAACCCAGGAACTTCAGGAACCAAGAACTCGTGCAGGCGGTAAATGAAAGCGTGTCTGCTTTGGAAGTTGACGTCGTACTGGGCCACGCCATTTCAAACGACCACATCACCATTGCAAGGGATTATTACCTGGACGACAATCTGGACTGTTCGCGGCAGAGCCCCAACAAAAGTGACGTCATTAATGAGTTTGAAATTGGTGAGAAAACCAAGAAAGTGAAGCGATTCATGACTAGGACACTGAAGGAAACATTCAGGATATTCAAGAAAGCTCACCCAGAAATAAAAATTGGCCACTCCAAGTTTTATTCACTGCGTCCAAAGTGTGTCAAGATGCACCCATCGCATGAGGTGTGCATTTGTATTTATTGCAACAACATGGAGCTGTGTTGCACAGCTCTCAGCAATTTTCTAAATAAGACTGTGAACATGAATGATCTCTTCCAATTATGTTTATGTCCTGTTTCTTCTGATGCCTGCTGGCTGCAAGAGTGCCAGGAATGCCAGGGGAGTGACGGAATATCAGTGGAGAGCCTAAATCTGGATGACTGTGACTCGCAGGAGATCCATTATGCAATGTGGGAAAATGGATTTTTGATCAAGAAAACTACGCCCATTGATGCCTTCGCTGAGGAGGTGACGAAGTGGACTCTGAAAATAATATCCCATCAATACATCAGAAACATTCAGCGCCTTGAAGTCAAAGATGTGAAGAGCAAATGTAAAGAAGACAGTTCTGTATTGATTATGCATTTTGATTTTGCGGAAAACTGGACTATCATAATGCAGAATGAAGTGCAGAGCTACCACTGGGTCAGTTCACAACTCAGCATTTTCACATGCGTAGCATATTGGGGCAGCACTGTCGCCAATGTCGCAGTAATCAGTGATGACTTGCTTCATGATACGGCACATGCGCATCTGGCTATGACGAGAGTTGAGTCATATGCAACTACACTTCAAGGATGCATATTTCAATTCATCACATACGTATCAGATGGAGCAGCCAGCCATTTCAAAAATCGTTTTCAGCTTTATGAACTGAAAACAACCAATGACACTGAAAGAAAATGGCTTTTCACAGCAACAGGTCATGGTAAAAGTCCATGCGATGGAATTGGAGGGCTGGTGAAGCACCACGCCACATATTACAACCTAACTCATGATCCAGTCGATTCCATCCAAACTCCTGTGGAACTTCATGCCAAAATGACACCCATCATCAAAAATGTCCATTTTCCGATTTTGCCTTCGGCAACAGTTCAAGATTACCGCAGCAAGAAAAAAGAGGAATGGACCGACGTGCAAGCACCCAAAGGGATCCAGCGCAGCCACTATTGGTCTTCAAAAATGGGACAATTATTCATGGCGAGATCCGTTCGACACGAGATGAAGGAAGTGGTTCTAAAAAAATAAGAAATGACACTGAAGGTTGCATGAATGACAAGCTGTGCGATAGTCCTGAACTTCGTGTGCATAAATATATAATGAGAAGCGGATTAAAGAAGAATGTTTTCTCGTAGTTTGGGCCTCCAGTTTGTTCCCCAGCGTCAAATAACCTATTATGATTAAGATAATCCTCACATGACCATGTACTTTAGTTAAAAAGGTCAAACGTACAAAATATTAAGTGAAAACCACGGTGGTGCATTTTTCTCATGTTACGCAATTTGACCATTGCATCAGGGTAGATGTGAAGATGATATTGCCGAATTTATCATCTCCACATACGGCTGGCCACATGCTGGACACATACGGCTAAAAATCAAATCACGATTGCGCGTCCGTTGTTTCCCTCAACGTCGTCGGAAAATGTGCATGTTTAAAAATCAATAGCTTGGTAATGAGGCAAATCGAGGAGGAAGTTTTTATACCACGCTGTAACTGGTGCCTTCTAGTATCAACAAGGAAGAAATGAGGAAAATCAAAGATGGTTTTTTTGAGAAAAAAAAATTCTTTTTCACCCATTTTTCAGAAATTGACAAAAGTTGCAAATTAATATTAAATTAAGCATTAATGATACGAATGCCAAATGACAACAAGAGATGCACGAATGTATGTAGTTCATGAAAATATACTTGATTCAAGATGGGATACGAATTTAACTGGCAAAAAAATTCAGCAAAAACCAGCAAATTCAGCAGTTTCGTCACTTTAAAAAATTCCAAATTAGGTATTTCTAAAATTATAATTTAGAATTTTCTAAAATGCTTCCACAAGACGTACATTCAAGTATGCGAGAAAAAATTTTCAGGATTCCATGCCTATTACTTTAGGAGATACAGCAAATTGAAAGTGGGAGAAAACAGGAATTTCACAAGTCACCCTTTTTAGAGCCCTGCACTTGTGAATTTTTTCTCCGACACTATTGCAGATATAGAGGTAAATAATATACAATTTTCCATCATTTGAAAGGGGGGATCACATAAATTTTTTTGAAAAAAATCAATGACTATGACCTGACGCAAAAACCGTGACCCTGCCTGATTTGAAATGGAACCACCCAGTAGCGATTTCACTGTTGTGACGAGGAATACCCATCAAATTCACACAAGCTACTTCTTTGCCTACGCAATAGTCAAAACACAAAATAAATGTTATTAATGACCACAGGCATTATTATTTTTGGAATTGAGTTCAATGACCAGTTCTGAACAATGCCTTTTCCCAATGTTTTCGTGCAATAGGGCTGAAATTGAATGGTACACATTATTGTAATTAAAGCTTGGAAGGTGAGTGCGGAATGAACGAAATGATATCGAAAGCAAATAATTTTTAAAATAAATTGGATTCATTTCGCAATATGTTCGATTTATTCTCCTCTCACGGATATTAATTTAATTTGTCCATTCCCATAGTAGTTCAGGTAAATCCATTACGTTGATGAATGTCCGTTGCTGCAACAGCAGACAGATATATCGTTGAATTCAGCAACACATTGGAAATGAAGTTCATGCAAGGCGCGGTTCGCAATGGATACAATCGATAGAGGTCTCCTGGGGCTAGATCGTAGCAGTAGCATGGTGTAGAAAGTATCTCCCACCCCATAATTGAGTGTCTCCACCATCGCATGGGTTATGTAAGACCTAATGTTGATAAGCAGGAGAAATACTGCTCGCGTTAACATAGTCGCCCTTCTCGTCAAAGGAAGATGAAACTAACAAGGTAGCTGCAACACGATGAAGCCTTGTTATTCTATTTTGATGTTGTTGTTTACCTCAAGTTCTCTATTTTTGTAGTGAACTTAGTGTTGGTCAGTTTGAGTGCCTTTCAGTGTAGATGCAATAATTATAATTATCCTTGCCTTTTCATTTTACCCTGTTTTCATTTCTTTGATGAATGAGTATCCCATGAATATGAAAGTGCAAAATATTCGACTACTTTCATTAGTGGTCTTCTCAGGCCATTACTTATGAAATACTTCATGTTTTTAGGTTGTGAGCACTGCTCACATCACCAAGAATTGAATTGAGTTTTTGATTTTAACTTCTTTGAATTTGAGTCTCTGCACTCAAGGTGTGAGGAGAATAAATGAGAATGATTCAACGCTCTCCGCCGCTATGACGTGCACGGGGAATGAAATCGGATGTCTCAGAAAACTCACTAGCGCTGAAGTGCAGAAAGAGAAGGCAGAGCGAAGAGACACCGTTAACCTTAATATTCTCCATGAAATTTATGCTTTTCGTTTGCCTTCCAACCAGTCCAATCTCTTCATTAGCTGCTGCAAGGCATGAATCCGCTTAGCTCTCCACGACACAGGGGTTCCCTTACAGTACTTCGTGTGGTTCTCTTGTTCTCGTGAATAGATAATCCCTATGTCAACAGCTGAGAACGCGGCGCTCATGTTCCTAACTTTTTCCCTATGATAAGAAATCGACCGCGCAACGAGAATGAGTAATGCACCTGAGCGTCTCCAATAATTTACATTTGGCAACTGACTTTTTGGGCCACACGGTATTAAATTTTTTAAATGAAAACTTATGAAATCAGAGGAGATGCAGATGGGAATAAAGTATGTGTAATCGAAAGTGAATAGAGAGAGTTTTAAGTCAACGGGAAAGCTTGACGCCTGTATTGCACAACAATCCTTACAACAAGGGTTAATCTTGGGAATGAACCAAAAGGGTGACTAGAGGGGGAGAGAGAGGAAAATATACCTTCGTTTTTAATAGTAGAGAATATCCGAAAGGGGCCTATTTCTCGTCGGGCGAGCATGTCTACCCAAGCTTCTCCGCCCTCCACGATCACCGTTGTGTTCTCTGAGACAGGGGAGTCAAATGTAGCCAAGAGTGTTTCCTCATTTCCCGCTGGGATGTCATCCTTGTAGCCGAAGCCGATCCTCAAAGTCAAAGACCTATTTGAGAAATTCCCGAAATCCTCTGGAGTCAAGAGAATCTCGATCGTGCTAGCCGGACTGCTCCCGAAAACATTCCACAGGCATTGCTACAAGTTGAAAATCACCAGGAATGCTGTAGGAGTCGCTGATTATGATCACACATTTCTATGAGGAATTCCACAACATTAAGTGGCTGATAACAATATGCTGCTCTCAATAACAACGGGAAATGCAGTATTTCTTATTATTTTGTCGGGTTTATTGGAGAAATAAATATTTATATATGGTTCTCGGAATTGATATTGGTGCGGGTTGCGTTTACTAAGCCATCGATTTGGTTAAATTTTGGAAATCCCAATTATACACATATTACACTACAGATGGACTATTGCAGATCATCTTATCCTGCGATGGCGATACCATCAAAGGGGGAGCCTGTAAAGCATATAAATGAATATAGGATTTGGTTATCGTTTCGAGATTCAATGACATTATTTGATGACAATCAAAACCAACAACCATAGTAAGCGGCATGTTCAGTACTATTGCTTTCTTATTTCTTCATTCATTTTTTTCGAACGAGAGGTGTCCATGATGGGTACGAGGGTTGCACTAAAAGTTTGTGGCCTCCCCTGGTTACGTAATTTTGTGATAGGTTTTTGCATTTTGTGTCAATGCAACTAAAATTCTCTTCGTAGGTCAACTTTTAAGTGATTCCAGTCATTTATTGAAAAGAAACAGTGTGAGCTGGAATTTTTAAAATATATGTAAGTGGAACTGACTTTTGAGAGTATTTTCTTATCATTATCTATTTTTTCTTTCAATGGAAAGATCTGGATTTCAATGGAAATGGATCTGGAAGCATTCGCAAGGTTGTCTCCGTGGTGATCTGGGGAATCCTTTGCACCATATTCCACTGTCAAATTTGGTTTTTGTGAATTCCGTCTGGGGGACTCCAGTTTTCGATGAAACACTTGATGCAAGTCTAGGAGAAACATTGACCCCAGCGAATGATGACCATGCAAAGAAACGGGTGATAACTGGTGCTCGCCAATCCTACCGAAAGCGTCAAGACACTCAACGTTGGATCGGCCGCAGTAAATGTCAACACTGATGATCAGCTGGGGCTGTGGGACATCTTCTGCCATTGGGTACCCCAAAAAATGACAGAGGCCCAGAAAGTGGCTAGTTTTGGTTCGTGTCGTTTCATTCTTTAAAAGAATCAATCAGAACAGTCTAAAACTGTTTCTGAAATTGTGACAACTGAAAAAACCGGAATGCATAACTATGATCCAAAATAAAAACAATGATCTTCAGTTTTGGTGCTTCCAGAAGAGCATCTTCCACAGGATATTTCCCAAGATTGGCTTGTCACTTATAAAGAACTGCCTCTTGATTTTTGGGGACAGATAAAAGTCACATGCTTCACCTCAGTGAAATAAAGTTTCTGTAACAGACCTGGTGTGCCGGCACTAGTCCGTTGTCATCAATGCATGGTTCCAGGATTCCATCTGTCCATGTGATATTATGCATGCATTCTTCCTGGAGTGAATCACAAAATGGTGGAACCCGCGTCGCTCCCGAGCCTGTGCAAAGTCATATACCGCAATGGCTTCCAATTTTTAAACATTATTTGTAGTCCAATTCCAACCACACTTATCTAACAAGGAAAAATATGGAAAAAGGAAAGAAAACCATGAGAAAAGTACAGGATTGATCTACACAGAAATTCCCCGTTACACGGCCATCGTCGTCCATGGGACCCTCAAGTTCTCATAAAAGAATCAATGGGACTGCAGGGATATCACGTCTGCTTAATTAGAAATCATATGGCTATTTGGCCCTTCCTTCACTTTCAATCGTTTCACAGCAGTTGCCTTATTTGAGCATTTTTTGTCGATTAATTCGATACTGAGTCATTTGAATCGCCAAATCTAAGCAAAATGAAAGGAAAGTTAGTATTTATCCCTTGATATTATCAGGAGCTCCAAGATAATAAAAAATTGGTTCGTCGTTATCCCTTGGCTTAGTAACGAGATGCCTTTAGAATCTGTGTTCTTTATGATGTCATTAAGTCATTTGGGAATAGACTGGCTTTTTAAGCTGAGGAAGCAAATTCATCAAAACCTCGCATGACTTGTCTCTTCTGCCCACTGCTCTTGAATTATTTCTCCTGTTATAGGTTTTCCCTGAGAACTGTTCAAATCACCGCGGATTAAAGTAAACGTTTTTTTTAATATAATACTCGAAATTTAAGCCTCCCGGCCTAAAATGGAAGAGAAGCTGGATTGAGAATCATTCAACCAAACGTTGAACCTATGTACGAGAGGCGGAATCAGAAGTCCCACGAGACTCATTGACGCTGAAGAGCAGAGGGAGCAGGGAAAGGAAGAAGGCTCTGAAAGCCATGTTGTGCCCCACGGAAGCAGTCCTCTTCATTTGCCTTCCTACGAGCTGAATCATCTCACAAGCCACTCTGGGATGTGATTCGAGGATGTCCTTCTGGTCGCAGGGGGTCCTTCAGGTCGAGTGGCTTTATCTTGGGTTTCTCCTGAAGAGTCAACATGATAAGATGTTCGCCTCCCAATGAAACCCGGAGTCTTGTCACTTTTAGACGACGGAAGCTAGGACTGACATTTTGCGACCGTTTCAAATGAGAAAAGATGACGTAAAAAAATAAACAAATTCCATTGCTGTTGGATATTAGAACTTTACTGATAAAACTTATTTGTTAATTCATCTACGCATACTACGAAAATATCCAGGCAGCACGCCTCGCTGGGCGTGTGGTACTTTCTGCGTGTGGACTATCATGAAGTAGCAGCGTAATCACTGCGCATGTGACACTTCGGTGCTAGAGCGGCAGCAAACAGATTTTTAATATGTTGGCAGGCTATGCATGATGGAAAATCGAAAAATTAAGTTTCAGACAAGAGACACGAGACGGCACCTCTTTAGTCGCTATTTCGGCGGTGTCAGGAGGTGACTCACTTCCCAATCATTGTAATGAGATGCCAAATCTTTTCCCTCCGACAACTTGGAGGGAGATACACGAATTTCTCGATTTCGTCGTTCAATTGGGTCCAAGTATATTCCCAGAAATATTGACCTTTTTGGAGCCTCATAAAGTACCGATGTGCCGGAGAATGACTGATGAAGGGTCTCTATTATGCTATGCAGATTGAGAGTTGACGGCAGCAGGAAGTTCGATTAGAGGGCAATAAGTCAAATCGAATCAAGGGCTCATGAAATAACATGTTTCTGCATATGGCAACTATCAAACCTATCAAACTTATCATATGATACCCTCAAAATGGCTATTGATATCAGTTTTGTACGTTCTTGCATACCAGGCACTGCGTCTTCCTCTAAGCACCAATGTGTGAACCCGTGAGGGCTCCCTTGCGTTTCATTTCACCCCAAATTAGAAGAGTAGATGAGGTTGGGCCGAAAGCCAAGCCCCGAATAATGGCGGTTATCGCTCTAGGGCAATTCCCGTCAATGATATACACCTCCCCCGACACCTCCCTTTTCAGCATTGATTCAAGATAGTGACATCAAGAGACGATTTCGCCCATTTCGATATCAAGTGTGGAGGTTGAGCGTTCCTTAATATTAGGGTAGTCCTAACCCTCTTAAGGCTAAATATTTTTGTATTTTTTTGTTTTGTTTTGTTTGTTTTTTTTTCTTTTATTATTATTTGACTATCCTAGTTGCTTACTGTCTAGTACCTAACGTCAAGATTGCCCCCCAACTTTTTGCCCGGTGAAAGCGCACGGAATCTTGTATGCGGCGCTGATGAGAACCCAGTTGGAATATTGCATCAAGTTTTGGAGGCCTAAAAATAAGGGCGATTTGTTGGCGCTCCAGGGAGTACAGAGGAGGGCCACAAGAATGATTAAGGAGGTCATGTGACGAGAAGCGTTTAGAAATGTTGGGACTGTACTCGCTCGAACGAAGGTTAAGGAGGGGCGATCTCATCCAGGCTTTCACGATAATTAAAGGAATAGATAATGTCGGGTGTGGTTTGTTTTTCCAGTTTGATGAAGAGGCAACCGACTTAAATTGCGCAAACCGCAGGTGCGGCTCAGGCCGAGACAGGAATTCTTTACTTGCAGAGTGGTGAACGCG
>CAJPEV010001734.1:0-58722 GCA_905338385.1 Darwinula stevensoni | reverse complement strand
CCCCCCCCCCCTTTCCCCCACGCAATTTCGTTCGGAGTTCCTCTTTTTGCAGCGATTTAATTTTTTTTGTGGGGGCGTGCAGTGGGCTTTTGTGTCGTGGCGCAGGAAAGTGGCTTTTTTCCGTCAGAATTGCTTTCGGATTTCTCGGGCGTATTTTCCATTTTATGCGTCGTATTTCACGTTTATCTCGTCTCCCCGAGTGTTTTTAACGATCTTTCCTCCGCTTCCCTCTTTCGGCGGCGGGGCGTTTCCGAGCGAAAAATGGCTCGCGGGATCCCGAGACCGGTTTTCGGGAACCGGGGTCCGGGAACGGGTTTCCGCGATCCAGATACGAGCGTCGACGAGTCGGGTGCCGACGAGTGTCGACACTCCGCCGGGCGCGGCCGCGTTGCCGAATTTCGGCGCGAGGCGACGAAGAGGCGGAAGGTTCGAAGAACCACGCAACGAGATAAAGAAAAGACGCGGCCCCCGTCAAGGCTAGGCAGGAAAGGTCATCCGTGCGCTTCCCACACGAAGGTGTGGCCCGGGACGACAGGGGGGAGGGGAGGGGAGGGGAGGGGGAGGAGGGTGCTCGGGCCCGCGGAGTCCCGCGGGGTCCCGCGGGACGGGCGGTTCCGAAGAGAGAGGTGGACCGCGGGCCCCCGCGACGGCGGATGGCTCCAACCGCGTGGGCGAGCGGCCAAGGCCACGGAATCCCTTAATTCGTGCGTTCGTGATGTCAGCCGCTCCGAGAAGCGGATCTTCCGACGACGAAGAAGACTCGAGCGTAACGAGACCGTGACGGCGCGACTCCATTCGGCACGGATGACGGATCCCCCGATGACGAGGGAAATCGTCTTCCGAACGATCCGATCGAAAAGTGGGAAATCCTTCCCGACGACCCGGGTCGACTCGACGGGGCGCGACGGGACCCGAGCCCTCCGTCGCCCGAAACGCGACGGACCGTAGCCCTCCGTCGCCCGAAACGCGACGGGACTCCCTCGGGAACGCCGTCGATCGATGGAGAGCGGAATTCGAGCCCAGTGACCGGGTCGAAAACCCCCGGCAGGAAACACGGTGAAACGTGCGTCGAAGGTCCTTTTCCGCGGGGTGACGTCTCAACTCGCCGGGTGCGAAGACCCTTTCCGATTCGCATTTTCCAACCTTTTTATCTTTTTTTTTTTCTCGTTTCAGACTGCCAACCGGAGGAAGAAGGGAGGCGGGTCACGTTTCGTCTTCTCGTGTCGCCCGAAGGTCATCTCCAGTGTGGGGTCAACCGCATCCTCAACTCTCTCACCGTGAGTCGCCGAGTCGATTTCCCACCGATTAAAAAAAAAAAATGTTTTCAAACATTTGTCGTCGGTGTGGATGTCGGCCGTTCCCATCCGAACATAACCGGCAGTGGCAGATGGATTCCTTCGGGATTTTTTCTTCACTCCGTCGAAACACACGCCTAACGACACTAACGCGAGGAAATACGTGATTAATGGCACCGACGATTCTAACGACTCTAATGCGAAACCCAGAGAACCGGAAAAAGCTAACGACATCATCTCTCTCCCCCCTTGCCCCCCTTGCCCCCCTTGCCCCCCTTGCCCCCTCCTCAGGGCCAGGTGACGTACTACCACCGCGTCATCGTGGAATGGGAAGACGGGAAGAAGGAACCGATTCTAGTCAAGTGCCGCATGGACGAAGCGGGATACTCCGTGGAGAACGTTCGACTCCGCCGCCAGGCCCTGCCAGACGGATTCCAGGAACCGGAGTGAGTCCGACGACATCTTTCCGCTCTTCCTCCGACTAAAAGTTTTCCGCCGTCTCTCGACAGAGAGCGCGACGGTCGTCGGCGATTCCTCGTCGCCGTTCTTCCATGTCGAACGAGGCGACAGTTAAAAGTTTTTCTTCGAAGCGAATTTCGATCGGTCCTCGGATGACCGACGGAAGTCCATCGGTCGTTCGTCGGATGACCGATGGGCAAGACGATGGAGCACAGGATTCACGACCTCTGGATTCTCGGTAGGGACTCGAGAGGCACGGATATTGTTTGCATCGCAAAGTAAAAAGAAAAATATTGAGAAAAATGAGACGAAACGGTGCCGAAACGCGATAACAGTCGGTATAGACAAAGAAAGGTCTTTTCATCCTCCTGCGTGAAATCTTGGCCATCGGTATGCTATCTCAACCCCTAGTCTCCCCCCCCCCCCATAACAATTCCGTCCGGGTTCATCGTCCGACGGAACAAGAAAAGGTAGGTGGGGTTTGAGAGAGAGAGAGAGACTCGAAGCAGATGAGGTCTATAGCGGTGATATTCCCATTTGCAAACGGAAAAAGCGGACGAAAAGATTTCGGTACCCCCCACGAACGACATTAATGAGGTCCGAACCCGAATCCGATCCCCACGTCCACCACCATTTCTTTCGCCCCCGACACCGATGTCGTTCGTCGCCCAGGGTGATCCAGATCACGGGGAACCTGACCGGCGAGGCCCCCGTCCCCATCCTGAACGTTGGAGTCCGGCAGAACGGGGAACTCATCGACAACGAGCTCACCGTCCGACCCGGCAGCCCGTTGGTCATGGAGGTGAGGGAAACGGGAGAGTCCGTCCGCACGACTTTTGTTTTTTTGTTTTGTTTTTTTTTGCGGTCGGGGGTTTTTCACGTCGTCGATTCGGTCGATCGGTTTTTCAGATATACCTGGACGAATTGAGCTCGCCGACGTATGGGATCCTCATGAATCAGCTCATGGTCACCGACACCAGGGATAAAGAGGAAGTCATCGTTCTCAACGGGTGAGCGTTTCGTCTCCCCTCGAAATGCCGAAATTTCCGCAAAAAAAAATATCCCCGTGTTTCGAGCGCGGAAAGAAACGAGTGAAACGGTGTGGTCCGCCCCTAGGTGCTCGGTGGACACGTACCTCTTCGAGAATTTCAAGACGGAGGAAGGAGATTTCTTGTCGGCCAGGTTCCGCGCTTTCAAGTTCCCCGAGACGACCTACGTCCAGTTCGAGGGCGTCGTCGACGTCTGCCTTCAGGCCTGCCAGGGGGTAAATAGCGAGAAATAGAGAAGGAAAAAAGAACGATTAAAATAAGGTTAAAGGAGGAAGACAGGAAAGAAAGAAATAAAATACACGAATGATTAAATTTTGTACTGGAAATTATATTTCAAATTGATAAATAATCCAGGAAATGCGGTAAAAGTGAATAAAAATGACAAATATGGAGTAAACTCCTTCGACGGCCGTTACCGGACGTTTCCTCCGGATCTCGCAGACGCTGTGCAGCAACCGAGAGATCGGCTACGGAAGGAGGAAGAGAGCCGTGATGGAGGATGGCAAGAACGGAGGGCCGGAGCATTCCAATTACATCTACCAGGTGACGATGAGCACCGTCATCAAGGTGGACTACGACAACGGCATGGCGCTTAACAAAGGTGAGGGTTCCGAGAGGGACTCGCGGGTGTCGCGGTCGCGGGCGGATTCGAGGATGTTCTCGAGGCGATCGTCGGACGAGAGACGAAGGGGTTCGTCGTCCCGTGCTGCTGCTTCGCGTTCCCGCGTCTACGTCTGGCATTTGCAGAAACAGTCGGTGCGGGAATCTGGGACGGGGTGGGGTTGCCGAGCGGGATCCCGTCGCTTCCTGCTCCCCCCGATTCCATCGCTTCGGTCGATTCGTTGCCCAACGGCTTCTTGCGGACGTGGATGGGTTCGTCGCCTGGGGTGGCCCGAGAGAATTCCACTTTTCAGCCTCTTTTTCCCTTTTTCCAACGAAACCGGTAGGATCTCGGCTTTCTTATCGAGCCGGGGGGAGAGAGAGAAGGAAACGAAACCGGGGTTTGGGAACCCTAATGTGAAAAGAGAGAGTGCAGAGGCAAAGAGCTACGAGGAAACGGACGCGGCAGCCTCCCGAGTACACCCGGAACGAAGCCCAAGTACTATCAAGTACTATTATCGGCAAGAACTATTCGGATCGTAAAAAAGGGTTGCTTCGATACCGGGTGACGCAGAAAATGCCCCTTTTTCACGCTTTCTGAAACCGTTCACAGAAACGACGCCACCTTTCGCGTCCTAGAGGCTGTTTGAAAAGTGCCAGCACCGTCGTGTCTTTTCGGTACGATTGGATCGAGGGAAAGGGTCAGTCGGAAAAGAGTCCAACCGGTCCTTTTGCATATCCTACGAGCAGGTTGCCTAACGGATGAGGGTGATGTCGTCGCACGAAACGAGAATGAGAAACGAGCAGGACCGAGTCCGGTCCAGTCGCGAACCTTTCCTTTCACTACGTCGTCGTGGATTGCACGGGTCAAATGATGAGGAATGCGAAGAAAGGGGAAGGAGGGAGGGTGGGCGGTTGGGGGGAAGGGGGGAGGGACCGTCCACTACTAAGTTTTATGTTTTACCAAAGTTTCCAACTGCTGAATTTATCATTATAACGAAGTTTTTATTTGTGCAGAGGGCTTTTCGTTTCTCATCTCATACCGTATCCTGTTTTTTTTTTTTTTTTTTTTTCATAGGGTCTCTGGAGGGCCTGTACAGGGCGGCCCAGAAGTCGCCTCCACCCGGGAACGAGTCGTTCCCGGGAACCGTCGAGGAGCAGGAAAGACGGGAGATCCGTCTCACCCTCTACGAGGGACCCGAAAAGTCTTCTTCCCCGCCAGCAAGTCTTCCTTTCTCCCTCCTCTCCCTCCTCTCCCTCCTCTCCCTCCTACCACGGATGCTCCTCTAGATCTCTCCTCTCGCCTCGTCTCCGTCTTTCCCGGCAGCAAGAGGCACGAGCGACCGGAAACGAGACGCGAGCAAAAGACGGCAAGGAGTGAAGGAGGCTCCTCATGTGATCATTCCTTTTCCCTTCCTCGACTTTTGAGTAGAAACGAGAAACTTTGCTTGTTGGAAAGCAATTAACATTGTGATACGACCTCCAGTCTCACCCGAATGCATGCAACCTCACCTTCGTCCTCTTCCCTTTCGGCAGCAATAAAAAGTGGAGAAAAAAAGTCTGAATCGCAGAGCTAACGGACTCTGGAACTGTGATCGGATCGCCCATCGAAGTGCTTCCCACCCCCCAATATTTCTTTCTTTTTTTTTTTTACTATATAGATTTCTTCCCAGGCAGCTATACTTGTGATCTAACGGCTCTATTTATTGTCACGATCTACCAGTGTGCAAGCGGCTTTTACTCAGAACGCATGAATGACGGAATAAACGAAAGCATGAATGGCTTCATCACGGTGCTGACCATGTGGCTGTCCATGTGAGCTGTTCAAATAAATGGAAACTCATGCGATACGTTTCATTTCGTTTGAAAAACCTCCTCCAACCGCAAAAAAAAACTCTGTGCTAAACGGTGCCACGCTCGTCTGGCAGTGTCTCCAACGTCACAATTCCTTTTAAGGGCAGCCTGAAGGTCTCGACTAGGAAATAAAACAAAGAAACAATGCCCGAGACGGAAGAAAAGCTTCCATAATGTTTGACAGATGCAAGAACCGTCTCCCGATTCAGAGCCGATGCGACCTATGCGCAGGAACGGCTTGCCCTCCACCCTCGGTGACGTCACAGTCCACACAGCCAATGGCGTGCAGCCAGCACTTGCTAAACCTCCATCCCTCCCACTTCCATCACCAGTTCGGACACGTGTGGGTGACTCATTTACGGTCGTGAATCATCATGCAGACGCCTCCCGCTAATCACTGTTATTTTTAATGGGACAATGGCTGAGTGGGTATAACATAGAGAGAGGCCACGTTGTGAATCCGACAAGATGAATTTGGTGTCTCATGAAGGAGCAACACGGAAGTAAACGCGATTAAACTGCAGAAAAGTAATTCATTTGGAGGGAACTTACAATATTTATTTCATTATATTTTATTTTGATAATTATTTTATAAGTACAAAATAACATGTTTCATCATTTCATCTTCCTCAGCTGTTTGTTCTTTTAAACGAGGGATCGTCGTGCGATGCAATGCAAAGTTCAAGATCACGCGTTACGATGATGAATCTCTCTAATTCATCGCGTGAGTCAGCGAAAAAAAACGAGGAAATGACCTTTGAGAGCAACACCGTCGATCTCGACAGAGCCCAGGGTGAAGGTCCGACATACATAATGCAACGGGCACGATGTCTCCATACAAAAGGCATGATTCCATGATTGCATGGATTGCCTTTAGGCGTATGCTCATTTTTGAAGATGAAGAAATATACGTTTTGTGTTGGTTGACCCGAACGAATGTTAGTTGTCATATTTATTTTGGAAATGATGGCGGTTCCTCGAGTTTCGGAAATGTTGCTCCGGCCGAGAATCCATCCGCAGCGTCAACTCTCCACATTTGCATTTTCGAAAGCGGAAAATCCTCAGGTCATGAGAGAATAAGGCCGAGTTCATACTCGCGCTGTACAGCATGCTGGATGCTGCAACTGCATTCTGTCCAATGCAACGTGACCGTGCTGGATTGGATTCTGCCGTTGCTGTACATGCTGTACAACACGATTATGAACTCGGCCTAAACCTGAGGCATTTCGACCCTAGATTCGTCTTTTACGTTTTCTATGGAGTTGATTTCGTGTCGATCGGTACAGACTGAAACGGTGCCGAACGACCTCTTCGAATGAACATCTCTTGCACGATCTGAACACCCAAGCGCCCTATGACATGAACTTAATCGTTTCTTCGCCTACTTCGTTGAATGAGAAATGAATTGGGCTCGACCCATCAGTTTTAAGCTCGATGCGTAGCGTTATGGCCATCATCGACCGAAACGTTAATCCTGTGTGAGGTCAAAAAGCTTCACAAAACGCTTCAGTGGGCAATTAGCGCAGTGCGAGTTTCCTCGACTTTCTTCTCTGCGCAAGAGCTCAGAGGTGAGCCTCGATCGGTGCCAAACGGGATCGCTCTACTTCACGTCTCGGGTATGACACGTGTGGCGTGACGTCACAGTGACGTCACGAGCCCTCAGCCAATAGCGTGCAGCCAGCTCTAAGAACGCTCCCACTCTCCTCCAGTTCAAGCCCGTGAGGGGAAGAGCGAGGACGCGAATCGGCAGTCGTGGACGATGGGATGCAGGCCCTTCACGTCCAAGACGAAGGAGAAGGTGATTAAAGCGTGCAGGAACGAGTGTTTCTACTGTCATGCGCCGCTCCATGAGAAGAACAGGGAGATCGACCACGTCGTGAATAGGACAAGGTGAGTTCGTGAGATCGTTGCAAAAAATTGAATGCCTTGGAAGTCGATGACCGGAGGGGACGATGCCGACCTAATCACTTTTTCGTAGCGTTCGGCATTCCAGCAATTATTATGGTTCAAGGTATCCATTTAAGTCGATATTTAATGGAATTTTTTAAATGTGCTTTTAGATGGTGTAAGTTCCATTTTTCTGCATATTTTCTGTCTTGTTGAATTTCTTCTAGCGGCTACGATCATGCAATCGCCTTGATGTCGTGGCGCTTTGGGCTTTCGTGTTTTCGCTAGCAATGGAAGAATTTGCTGCGTGGAATGCGGAATCGAATCAATGAAGGAAAATAGTGCATCTTTTTCGTGTCCTCCCCAGGGCCGGTTGCAGCAACGAGGCCAAAAATGGAGTTGCCAGCTGCAGAGACTGCAACAGACGAAAGGGCATCCGCACGGCCTACGATTTCCAAGTGAACGTTCTCGGAAAAAATCCCCGCTGCCAGGGATTCACGAGAGAAGGACACAGATGTCAGCAAGGAGTGGCTCGAGGAAATCGCAAATACTGCAAAGACCATTCCGATGCACAAAAGCGTCAGAAAACGCAGAACGCCCTCAAACCCCGTAAGCCCAAACGGTTCGGTACTCCCGAGTCCCTCCCTGCCTATTAAGTAATCGCGTTTGCATTCATCGAGCGTGACTCGTCTCCTCTTCCTCTGTCCTTCCTGCCTCCGGGTAACAGTTCTCCTTTCCCGCCAAAGGGGCCTGACGTCGCTCCTGTCGTCTGCCGAATGGCTCATGAGATGTCGAGAGTCCTATTCCGTCCTGTCCCGAAACTGCCCGATCCCCTCCTTTCAGATATCATTATCATGGTCATTTATCGCTTGAAACGATGCCTTAAATACCTTTAGGACATGAGCAAATGTTGACTGGAACACTTGTTTGCTTCCCGAACGCCTCGATCCACTCCTCCCCTTCCTCCATCTCACGCTTGCTCCCGAACGGCGACCTCACCAGTTCCGTTTCTCTCACTCCCGCCAGACGCCGAAAGGAAAAGGCAGAAGAGTTTCGGCCCGATTCGATCCCTCACCGTCCGTCACCGAAAGCAGATCCGACCCCCGAAGACGAAGCAGCCCCACCCAAGTCGTAACCCCCCCACCAGAACGAAAAAGAAGCAGAACCGTCCCGGCACCTCACCCCGCCGTCGCCCGACCACTCCTCGTCTCCCCTCGTTTCGCCCTTTCGTTTCCTGGTGGAGCTGGTCCAGCTGGTCGCTCGAGTCCGGATTCAACTTCGCATCCGAGTGTACGGGGCTCTTCACCTAGCACCTCGCTTCTCGTCTTCTCGGTACCTCGTAAGTTAAGCTGGAATCTTGTTTTCTGGTCTAAATTGGTTTTATAGGCATGCCAGTCCAACAGGGGATAAATTCTTTTTTTTTTTTAAGAAACGACTCAGCAAACAAGGCTACGTTGGACCAACGACGTTCTGAACGTTTATTCAATGTTAATTCAACGTAGATTCGACCTTATGTGTTTCAAATTGTTTGCTGGGGACCTATCTAATGTCACTATCGGGGATTCTAGGAACGTAAGATGAAAAATGCAAAGCGGCATGAAATTTCGAATCACCGTTCAGAAGAAGCTCTGATATGGAAGAGCCTGTGCTTGCCGGGGAATGTCGAACCGATCTTGAACTTCGACCTGCACCTCACCCAAGTAGCTCCAGGAATCCGTTCGAAGCTGGACCAACATTGGGCACATCGTCTATATGCATCTTGCCATTATTGCCGATATCGACTAATTTTTGGAATCCCAATGCTGCCATTCCATCATGGATCCAATATCGGACCGACGCGATGATCCAAAGTTCCCAAGTTGCCACGTAGAAAGTTTCTTTTGTGGAAATGTTGAAGTTCTCATTATTTAGCAATTATTTCGCAATGAATAAAATCGGACTTTTAATCATTTATTATCCCCATATCCGAGACAGAATGACGGAGCCCAGGCGATAAACAAGCACATATTCCATACGAGAACCCCATGCATGCGTAAGTACGTTGATCTTTCGTGTCCTCTTCTCCGAGGGAAAGGAGGACTTGCACTTGTGGGTTCTTCGGAGATCAGGAAAGAGAGTACTGTTCCCTGAAAAGTGCTAAAATTAGTACATTCAGTACAACAAGTGTTTTCTTTGATCGTCATTGTTAACCCAGCAATTTTTGTGCTACTTGGGTCTCTCCAAACAATTTGAAACAAATAATGCTGAATCGACATTGAATGAACGTTCGGAACCTCGATACAACGTTGGTCCAACCCAGCCTCTTTTGCCGGGGTTTGTGAGCGTTCCAATGAGCGACATCACGATGTTGGCCCGACGTTCAGCCGGTGTTGAATTTCAACGCTCGTCTGAGTAATGCGATGAGCGACATCGAAATATGGACTCGATGCTAGATGCAACGCCACCGCAACAGAATTAAGTTTCATACGACGCTGATTGAATTTTCGTTTGTTTTCTGGGTTCGGATTACAACATATTCTTTTACATTAACTTTACCATCAATAAATTTTAAGTAGGAAATTGCCTGAACATTTATTCATCGTCATCAATTAGTTTATATCTAGCTGGGAAATGGATGTAGTACTTTTTCCCTCTGGCATATTCCCCCCATTTCGTGTTTCAAGGCCGCAGATGAAATCGAAGAAAGGTGGGAGTTTTTGCACCGACAGGGAATCGGACTGAGAATTTTCCATCTACTTTCCCAGCCCCTATCCTGGGGCCTACTCCGTTCAACGGACTCAGCCTGCTTGCAATGGGCCATTCCGAAATACTCGTCCTCAGCGACCGGTCGCCTTTGTCGATGGGGTCGTCGTGTTGCCTTTGTCTGTGGGGTCGTCATGTCTCGGTTTACGGTTCCCGACGGACGGAAGGCGTGAATGCCGCTTCGCATTTCACAATTTCACGTTGAACCTCACCTCGCGAAAATCGCCACAATTTTGATGGGAGGAGCGATGGGTTTGCGCGACGTATGAAACAAAGAACTTACGTGATTATTTTGATTTCGTCAATCATGAGAACTCAAATAAATCGGCCATGACACGAACCGCAAACAGAAAACTATTGCATGGAAATGATGTCCCGAACCATGCCTGACCTAACGGGAAAAAATAAAGAAAGAAAGAAACGTTGACACGGCTAAGTACGAAGCCTAAGGCTCAGACTGATATAGCTCAATGGACCTGGTGCGAAAAGCGTTGGATGGCCAGGCCTATGGCCTAGAATAGCATAGCCTCAAGGACCTGGCGCTTTGATGGGTGGATGGCCTAGCCTATGGCATGAAGTGACAGTCTCGTAGGCCTCGCGCGCTGGGGTGACAAACACCACAACTCTCGGGCTCTTTCGAATAAAGTACTGTATATGATGGCTTGGAAAGGCGCAGCCTCGTAGGCCTGGTGCTTTAGGCCGTGGATGGCCTGGCCTATGACCCAGAATGGCATTGCGTCGTAGGCCCGCACGTGGGGGTGACAGCCACGATCACGACTACCACCACAACTTTGGACCTCTTCGAATTAAAGTATTAGATATATATTTATATATACAGTAGCGCTCAAAAGTATTAGCACGATGTGATTTTTTCGGCGTAAATCAACTGAACGCTGAGAAAAAGCGTTCCGACTGGAACACAACATGCGAGACTATTTCAAACTGGTCTTCGTAGTTTGAACACAGAGATCATTTTGATTTTTTAAGTATTTTTTCATCTATTTTCTGTTGGCTTCAACTGTGCACCTGTAATACGAGGTCTGGCAATAAAGCTCCCGGACTGATTTTTTTGTGAGTCTGTCAATATCAAAAACATTATTTTCATTCCTTGGACAGATATATTAGACGGTTGGGCAGTGCTGTGTCAGTTCTCATCTGACACGCACCTTGAATGAGAGTTTGGCTGCCAATGTAGCAACGCAGTGTGAAAGGCGTCTGTCATATTCCCAGAGTGAAGCAATGCTTAATCACTTTTTGTCTCGAACCGGGGAATACAGCTGCAGTAATCCATCAAATGTTGCAGAAGTGTGTTGAAAAGTTCCTTGTTATGCTCCAATAATTTAAAATGACCTTCAAGGTCTTTAGCAAGTAGTGAAGACGCTCAGATCCACCTCAACCCCAACCATCACCAACCATTCACCCTAGGGATGGCTGAACCAATCATTATTTTCAATGTCATTTCTACTGGCTGAAAGCCTTGAAAATTATTCAAGATTCTTGGAGTATGACAAGACAATTCTTGCAAAAATTGATGGATCGCTACAGCTGTATTCCCGGGGTCGAGACAAAATGTGATGAAGCATTGCTTCATGCTGGGAATGTGGCAGACGTCTTACACACTGCGTTGCTACATGGCCAGCCAAACTCCTGCCTGGTTCCGTGGGCCACGAATCATTTCAATGGAGGCAGCTGGGTCTTCCAGCAGGGACTCAGCGCCAGCTGAAAAGGCGCGGATGACCCAGGAGTGGGTGCGGACAAATGTCCCCGACTTCATTTCGACTTCACGATGGTCCCCTTTCTCCCCCGATGTCAACCCCTTATATTTTGTCAATTTGGTTCATCCTGGAGAGCAATGTGTGTGCTACGAAACACCGTTGTCTGGATTCTCTCGAGCTATCCCTGAACCGAGAATGGGAACGAATTCTATAGGAAGACTTGCGAAAATCAGTGGATGGGTCGTCTGAACCTTGTCGTCCGAGTCAGGGGCGGCTATATTGAAAACTATTAAGTGTTTATAAATCAGTTGACTGTCCTTGTTATTGTCAATAAAAATTGTTTCTGGATTTATTTTTTTTGTGCTGACATTATAATCATATTGCGATGGGATACAACTTTCTTAGCACCCTGTAAGAGTCACGGTGATGATGTTTGTTAAGCCAAAATCACCCTTTAAAGCCTCTTTTAAAGCCTCTCGTCGAAAATTGTCCGAAACGAAGGGAAGCCTTCCTATGAAATATGAATTGGCACAGCTCTCGGGTCCATTATTAAAGGTATCGTTCGAAAACGTTGAAAAAATTCCAATGTTGAGCGCACAGTAGATCTAAAAGTTTTTTGGTGCGAACGCATGGCTGCTTGCCGCCGAGGAAGCTCGCCCGACATCGACAGTCGGCTGGGGATCGCCTGCGGTTCGAGGCTTCCTCTGCCTCCCCCGTACGGCCCAAGTGCGATACGCTCCCGATTCACTCTGTGCCTTTGCCTTCGCACCTGTTCTCCGCACTGTCTACATTCCCTTTCCCGTGCCTCGGCTTTATTTTTTTATATAACGGAAAAAGAATGAGATCGAAGCACGCACCGGCAAATACGCGCCTCATTAACAGTTCCCTGTCAACCTGCGAATACTTTTTTCTGCCTGGAAGTTTGTGTAACTAAATCGTTCATCCATTCTCCTCTTCTTTCAAGAGAATTCGGGAAGGCATGAAATGCCAACTTATCTATTCTGCTGTTACGATAGGAAGCCTCACAACCAAAAACCACCCTGGTTTTTCCACTTCCTTCGCCCGTGATTCAATCTAATTGCCCTGATACATGCAGCTTTTCCTGACTAACGACTGGAAATAGCGAGAAGCTAAAAGTGACTACGAGGGAATACTAATGGATGAGAAAGAATAGGCTACACATCGAAAAACTTTCGACGCGTAGATAACGTAAGATATGTCTTCGTGGCAGCGGAATCGGACATGAATTCGTTCAAGGATTCGACCCAGAGCGATCGCTCAACGTAACATTACGTAACAACGTTGATGAGCGCCCGCTAGGTGGAGGATCGACAGCGACATCTACATTGCGACCCTGCCAATGAAAGGATTCGAGCGGAGTGGAAGCCTCTAGTTACAGTTTACTCTCTACTCGATGCCGGAAGCGTCCCCGAGGGCCCCCTTTAATCCTTGTGACGTCACTCTGCATGCGCGCATATTCACGACCTCCTCTATTCCGGGGCTTGGATTAGAGACTATCCACTGCTTCGAAGGAAGCGAGCCATTGAATGCGAAGGTGACCTTCTGCCACCGGCCCAGTAACATCCCGTCTATTGTCCCATTTTTCCTTCTCTTCACAGTGTCATACTTGCCGTGCTTCATACTATGCGTTTCGTCGCTTCTGCCTTTCGTGCATGTGCCGTGATGCTCGTTGATACCCGCTCTTCCTTTCTTCTCGCGTTCCGTTACGTTTTTCCTCGTCGGTAGACACGAGTAGCTTATTGGAAGCGGCCGTAGCGCAGGATTCTCTATCCAGATCGAATGAAAATGTAAACTTTCTAAACGTAACTTTTCGTTTGCTCCTCCATCCTGCCTCCGTCACGTCGAGGGATATCGTTTCCTCTCTCGTCGATAGTGGAAATGTGTCCATCGAAAAGGACCCAGAGGGGAAGCATTTACGATGGTGTTAGGCGTATTCAACAGCCCTATGATGGGGAGATGAAACCCCCGAAACGGAAGGTGCCTGCTCCACCTGGAAGAGACACATTCTGACAGCAATGCAGTGGAACGTGTCTTGCCCTTGCTATAGGGCAGATCCTGACCTGCCCAGAGGTTTCCAGAGGCCCAGGGCAAAAGTAAACCCGAGTCCAATTGGAGGCAACCGTATGGATGGGGATGGCTGGGTGGGCTCTTTTGGGACTTTGGCATCCGGTGTCATAGGAGGCCCCCTAGATACTCATTGATACGCGAGACCCAGACAGTTTGTCCCTGATACCTCCCGCCCCCCCCCCCCCCCTCCCTTTCCATTCCTTCTCGGTGGGCTTTGGCATATTAGCCTTAGTTCCTCTGGAATCCAGCTGAATGGGAGTCTCCGCTGTCCAAGGTTAAGAACTGGGGCGTGTCTTTTTTCCTAGCGGCTCTGCTAGCTCTGCTGAGGCCTCCAGCATCCCATGACGTTATGTTAAGGCTGAGCTGCTCAGCGCTCCTATAGTTCGCTATGTTCCGCTGCCAGCTGCTTGCCCAAGGGTGACGTCATTCGATGACGCGGTCGTGCCTAGCCAACGCATCTTTTTCGCTAGCAGCTGCTAGCGGCTGGAGAAAAAGACACGCCCATGACGATTGACGGCCGCTTTCGTTACATTTATTTTTTTTTTTCGGGGACAGTTCTCCCTCCTTATTCCACAGGTTTTGCGAGTCATAATCTGAACTTCGGATTGAAGATATCACCATCATAGGACTTTCGAATCGGTACATAAATGCGTCAGTTTGCGGATCCGATCGTGATGCCCAAAACCCAGGAACGAAAGAAGGGGACTGCACAGTCTCCTTTCCGAAGGAACGAGAGTTTTCATGACGTCCCGCGAAATCGTGACGTCCCTCGTTCTTTCTCTTGTATGTCATCCATTTCTCCTCCCTCGCCAACTTCATCGTATGTTTTACATGTTATTCCCTCTTACCGTTCGCTTCGGTCTCGGCAATGTTTTTCGTTCGGGTTAACTTCCTTTAAATAAAAAAAATTTTAAAGGCAATTTGGAAAGTTCGCGTAATTAAAAATGTTGGAAGTCAGTCGCCAATTTTTTATTTATTCAAAATCGGTAAATGTAATAATCTAGGTATCCGTTTCATTTTAGAAGTACTCCAGAATGCAATCGATTTTAAACACGCATGAAATATAAGGATTTGTCCACGACGACACCCTCACCGTCTCCGGCCATCAACTTCCTCCTGTATCCCCCATCTTGTTTACAACAGTGTCCTGCAAGAGGTTCGCAAAAGAACTGGGATTTGCATAGCTTTCTTTGCCATCCATCTCCTATCACTTCATCTTTAATGGTACTCCTCGCTACGATGACTGCAACCGTAGCGTTTATCGCTAACTTCCTTCCCGTGTTTCCCTCGAAGCTAATCTGTCATCATTTTCTTCCGACTCTCTTTCCCTATTTCCCCATCGCGCTGCTCCTTTTTCAATGCAGGGCGATGGAAAAGTGACTCGGCACATCAGTAAGCGTCGCTGTGGATTAGTGGATAGGAGAGCGGGCTAATCACGCGAGAGGCCCATGCTCAAATCCGATCAGTGGCTAGCGGTATTTTCCCGGCTGCTTTCAGTCACTACCTGCTCTCCCTTGGGCAGTCTGTGCATTGTGTGAGGGGTGGGGTCCTCGATAGTACCCGCTACAACGGCCCTGGCTGTTCGATGTGCAGCGAGGGAGGACTGGAGACCGGAGCGGGGTCGAAGTTGCCATTGCCTTCTCCGGGCCCCTGAAAGCGGGATCCATACGGGGGTTGTTCTGAAAGTCAAGTGCATGTCATATGTGTCGTGATGTCAGAAGCAGACTTTTCAACTCTCTCTCTCTCTCTTTCTCTTTCGCCATGGACTTGAGAACATTTTTAAATGATCCAGCATATTGGGCAATCGGTTTTGCTTGATGGATTGTTGGATGAAATTCAGCTGCTGACACTCCCATGCGTCTTTCCTTCCCCCCCCCCCCTATGTCGTACATTAATGGATAGCGTTAGAAGTTTCCCCTCGTCCCAACAAAGCCGACGAGGAGTCGAGATCTCTCTAATATCTTGGCATCCGTCTCTATATCGGTCACTACACGACGCTAACAGACTACATTTTGAAATTGGAATACCAAACCATAAATAATAGCTGTCATTGGTACGGCATAGGCTTATATAAAAAGGCCCAGACCAATAGACATGTTCGCGATGTCGCATGGACGGGAGGAGAGTACGAAGTGTAGGATGCCAAAAGCGACATTTAACGCGTACGCCTAGCAACCCCGTCTACGCGGCCACGAGCAGCCCCTCTCTCCTATTGTCCACTACAGATCCTTCATCCGCGAGGGCTGGAAGGGAAGTGGATGTACGTGGATGGTACATCCGCGCCGAGTCGCGTCGTCCGGTCGCTATGGATACTGCGGACAGACGGAAGACTCGATGAAAATCAATAGGTTTTGCACAACCTTTTCTGTTGCGAATGAGTAATCAAGACTCGATTGAACACTGTGGAGTGCACTTGGCCAAATTCGCAGAAGAAAAGCATCGAGAAAAACAATACCAGCGAGTGGAGTAGTGCGTCATGGCTGCATGCCCAGCATTCTCACAAAAGACAAAGGAGGAAGCACGAAGAAGATGCGAGAATCGCTGCTACTACTGTGACAAGGAACTGGAGGATGGGAACATAGAAATCGACCACATAATAAATAGGACGAGGTGAGTTCATGAGGTACTACTGCGATCGAGCGAGGTGATGCAAAGGGACTTATTGTCCATAACCGAGATAAACGGGGTCAAATACTTTGAAAAAACAGAATAATACTAATGACTCCTAAGACAGGAAGTAATTATCTATATGGTCGTTTAAGAGCTTGAAACGTTGTAAATGTCATTTATATTGCTCTAAATTATATTACTGTACATAATACTTTCAGCCTACTTCAAATCCTACTAGTATTCTTGTTAGCTGCTTACCTGAACTTCGGCTGGTGGCTCCTAGACAACAGTAGTTTTTCCAATGACTCTTTTACCTCGAAATTAAGTATCCCTTTTGAAAGGAAAATGGCGTCCACATGAGATATTCCCTTCTCTTTCTCCCCTGATTGTGCATCATCCCGTTCCGTGACTGAGTATCGTTGGAAAACTATGTAGAGACAGCTTACAGATGATTCGCATTTTGATCTCATCCTGACTCGGGATGACGGACAGAATTACATTCTACAGGACTTCTTTTCTCCGTAGATCCGGATGCACCAATCATGTAAAAAATGCAGCTGCCAGCTGTAGGAGTTGCAATCAGAAGAAATCTACTAAAACGGCCTATGATTTCTTCGTGAACGTCCTCAAGAAAAAGCCCCGCTGCCAGGGAACCACGACTCGCGATGTATTTTGCAAGAAAAAGGTAGCAATAGACAGTGAGGAAGACACGATATACGGTATACTCTGCAATGACCACAGAAATCAGCCAAGTCAACTCCGTAAGACCAATCGATTTCGTTTCTGGACACTCACTCTATCGGAACCTGTTCCCCGCCTGCCTGTGATGCAATCGTGGTATCCCTCGTGTAACACTGCCTTCCCTCTGCCTGTCTTGCCCGCCTTGCCTCGGGTTCCCAGCCTCCTTTCCTTTTACCCTTGCCTCACTCTTACTGTCGTCTGCTCTTACATTTTCTCTCGGCAAGAGACCTATTTATCCCCGAGCTTGCATCTTTCATCTGCTCTGGACCTCATGCGAGGATCGATTTCTAGCTTTCCTTGTGAGGTGTGGTATCTCCGAGTCTACTGCACTGAAATCCACTCTGAGAACTCTGTTCTGCTTTGAAGCTGGGAACTCACCGGTTTCTTTCATTATTCTGCCCCCACCAGAAGCTGAAACCTCGAGGCAAAGGCAGAGGCCGAGGCCGAGGCCGAGGCCGAGGTCGAGGTCGAGGTCGAGGTCGAGGTCGAGGCCGAGGCCGAGGTCGAGGTCGAGGCCGAGGCCGAGGCCGAGGTCGAGGTCGAGGTCGAGGCCGAGGCCGAGGTCGAGGAGGAGGTCAAGCTGAAGCTCAAGCTCAAGCTGAAGCTCAAGCTCGAGCTCAAGCCTCAAGCTCAAGCTCAAGCTCAAGCTTCCCAAGCAGCATGATAATGTTAATATTATATAAAATTAATGTAATTTATTGTCTATTTTACGCAAGTCTGCAACAACATATTGTGAACATGTTTGCAGAAATGTCACCTGTTATATGCAAACGGCGATATAAAATTGATGCGAATTTTTTAAACATGAAATTGACATTCACGTTTACATCCCAAGCAGTATGTTTACGTAAATATTATATAAAATTGACACCCAAATCGCATGATTTATATAACCTTGATTTTAATATATTGTCCACGTTATCAACATCCACGTGAATTTTTGCAATAAGTAAACCAACAGCTTTTGAAGGGAATTAATGCCACCATGCACATTCGATTCGCCTCTACGTCTTTGAGCTCTAGACCAGTCGTTCTTAACCTTAACCTTAACCTTAACCTTAACCGGCGTCGCGAGCCATGGAGCCCTCTTCCCATATTCATGCGACCCATAAATTTAGAAGAATCCAAAAGTAGTGCAACCGTGTGACGCGCAAAAAAAAATGTATATATTGCTCTGGGCACAGATGATTTCTTTATTATTCCTTTTCGGGTTTCCTTACCTCTTCGAGCTTCTCTTTGTACGAACTCGCCTGGTTCATCCTTCGACGTTGAGCGATTTCGATGCGAATGCCGCTTCAATTTTGAAGGCTTGAAGGCGCTGGTGTCGTTCTCTGGTCTGATGGCGAATCGGTTGGAGCGCCTGATCGGTGTCCTGTTCCTGTCATGGCCGTTTCATTTCGTCCTCTTATTTTTAATTTCGATCTCTCGTTTTTCCACTGCCGATGCTTGGAAAATGTCGATGGGGAGCAAACGTGTCGGTTTCTCAATCCTTGCTCCAAGCATAAGAATTTTACTTTATTCTTTCGCAGTCTGCTGAATAAAACGTGACATTTGTTACCGTATTTGTCTTCAAATTTGTTTCTTACTGGCACCGACATGAAATTTAAATCGACTCACGTCGTCAGCGTCTCCGATCGTCCGTGAAGACGCCGAAAGGCTGGACGAAAAGGCGAGAAGAAACGGAGGAACCAACAGCGGAGACGCCCTTCGGAAGTCCACGGCAAACCGGGCCGAATGCAACGCAATTATAAACTTCATGTAAAATACACTAAGGCGTACCGAACATTTTCACTGTCGCTTCAGCCTTCAAGGGGGAGATGGTATGAATCTTGAAAAGTTCAAAGAGACGGAGTCGAATACTGCGGAAAAGCGGGAGTATATTTCCATTTAGAATATTCATGGGACGGGGGAAAAAAATCAGGTTTCTCAAAGCACCCAGTCGTCCTCTATAGGGAATTAGGGAAGGCTTCGTCGATGGACGAGTCCACTCTCCGATCCACCCGGACATAAGGGGTGGTCGGGTGGTGGGAGAGTCCACCGAGTGGAAGGGAAAGGGGGAGGCAGGCAGGGGGATGACGTCACCGAATTCGACCTTGAACGACCACCTTTTTTCCGGGTTTGGAAAAAGCAGCAAGCAGCGAGATTTTCGCTCTTTTGCCGGAACCCTCTTGACGTCACGGTTCTGGCCCCGTTCACCTTCATTTGACCTTGAGACTCAGGTCTCCGCTTGCCCCCCTCCTGTCAGAAGACCTCCCCTCGAAATGGGATGGACTCGCCCACCCGCCCCATTACCTTCAAAAACCCAGTTTCTCGAGATGTCGAACCTCTTTACCCCGTAGCTGCGAGGTAAAGCGTTCGTCTCACAAGTGTAAGACTCAGGTTCGATTCAGAGCTCGGAAATTTCTTTTTTCAATTCTGTTTATCGACTTTCTCGCAGTCTTCAATAGATTCTTCCTGGATATCGAGATCCAATTATCGACGTTACCTCTTCGCAAATAGCCAAATTTAAGCAAAAGCATTTCATTCAAAATTGTCTGGGTCTTCCAATTTCGGTCGTGGGCATTCGACCTTCGCCGAGATTCCAAACTTCAGAAAATGATGAAAGAACCCAAAAGCGGCAGCTTTTATTGTCACCAGAAGAGTAGGGGGCGACGAGGAAAAAAAAAAAGACCAACTCTGCCATTCAAATGGAATAAATCCACTTTCATAATTTTCCCGAATTCCTTCTCGCAAAGGATTTCCGGTTCGCCGTCCAGACGGCGTGCCACAGACACGTTCTTCCTGCATCTCGTCGCGTGAATGAGGCGATCGGTTCCAGAACCGTTTTATTTCAAGTAATGGCAAAGAAAAGGGAGAAACTACCACCAACAACGAGAAACGAAATTTTCCGAGGGCACGACGAGGCGACTGGGAAGGAGGATGCCTTTTCTCGCTTTCCCTTTTCTGCTGAAAAAAAAATCATAAGAAAAAAGTCTGGAATAGACTAAATTATTTTCGGTGGAGTGAGGGATTCATTCTCTGTGGAATGGAAACTTGAAAGCCTTTTCTCTTGTTTGAACGATGTGAAAATTTCAGATTCCATCCACCATGAGTCTTTTTGTCAAAAACCTCCGACAATGCCAGTGATTTCAGATACATTTTAGCTAAACTCTTGTCGTACGGGATATATTTTCTAGATGAGTTTTCTGCGATAAAAATTTGTATTTGTCTTTGGCTATATTCTGTATTTTCGCTATTCAAGAATGTGAAATACCGGCACTTAGGTTTTTTTTTCTGGCGAAGTTACTTTGATTCGTCAGCAGGGGGAATTCGTTGTTTTGAATATTGTCATCTCGAAATCCCGCTCACCTCGAGGTTCATCTCTCGGTTCCTGCAGAATCGCAACGAAGATCGTGCCAAACGTTCAAGACGCGCCAATGACGCCGAGTATTCACCGGTTACGTGGGGATCGAGGTCGGATGGCCCAGGGCCGACAGGCGACCCGGGTATGTGGGGAAGGATCTGCTCGGGGTGACACGCGAGCCATGCGCCACGTCTGGGATGTACGGGAGCAGTACGCCTTTCAAATTCCAATCAGTCCTCGGCAACCCGTGTGCTGCCCCGAGGGCACTGTTGTTGCAGATCGGCCGTTCGCTTCCTGGATGTCCCCATACTCTGACGAAAGTCGCGTCTGATTGATTCTTAGATGCGATGCGAACGCCGATAAATACATCTTGCGGTAGCAGGGAGGGAGGGAGGTGCGGGGGTGGATCTCGGGAGAATGCGCCTGGAAGCACACCAACTCCATCGCCTTCCCGCAGAGCAGTGACGAGAGAAACCGGTTCCTGTGGAGGTCTTCCACTCGCTGATATCGAAAAGCAGACGCGGTCGATAGCAGCTTCGAGACTATAGTGCAGCTGCCACGTCGTCCAAGTGCGCCGAGTAGCCAACTTTATTTTTCTGAATCTTCCCACACTCAACTGTAACAGGGAAGGGTTAGAGACGTCCATCGCCTCTTAATGAAAGAGTTCGTAAATTCATTTCTATATATAATTTTTTTTAAACAAAAAACGCTCCTCCGTGCCTTCCTGCTTACGTTGACGACCGCAAATGTTCTCTGCGAATTCGAAAACCTTGGAGTTAATAACAAATTCCACCCATTCACAATTGACGTGGTTTTGAATTCAAGTGACATGAGACCTTTTCTTCCCATCTTCCACGGCAAGAATGGAATGAACCTGATTCACTTCTCGATTCCACACCGAAGGCAATCAGGTAAGCGGAAGGCGGTTCCAGATAGGCGAAGAGATAGACAATAAAAAAAATATAATATCAGTCCTATCAACAGATAACTATTGACGCAGAGCGAGAGTACGATGGGCACGAAATCATTTGTGCTCGGAGTGACCATCGGCGTGACCATTGGGGTGGCCATCGGGTTCGCCGCTTGGGCGACCGCCGTAGGAGAGGGTCTCGGGGATCCGCCGCCTCACCAAGAAGGAGCATCGTGTGAGAGATTCTACTCGTCTGATGGATCCTATTCGCTTTGTCGACCTCGACATCGAATGATGAAAATGGTTTTTATTTTTATTTTGCTATTAGTCTGTGGCACTCTTAACGCCTTAGCAGTTTCTAGCAAGTCCTCCCACTTCCATGCAAAATTTGACAAAAATCCAAACTTTTTTTTAAAATACTGTTTATAAACATTCCTCTTATTTTCGCCATGGGGATCGAAAAGTCGATTTTTTTTTATTCCAAAAAAATTGGAGAGAAAACGATTAATCAAGAAAATCTCATCACGCACTCTTGAAACACAATTTGAAGTAGTATTTGCGCTTGTTTTCAGTTGGTGAATTACTTATCGTAGACATGGATCGAAAAAAGAAACAAAGAAAGATGATAAAATCCCAACCCTCCCATGAAAACCAACCCAGATCATCTCAGACTATTCAATCCGAGCCCTCCGAGACAATCCAATCCCAACTATCCCCTGTCATCCAATCCGAGCCCTCCAAGACAAACCAATCCCAACCACCCCCTGTCATCCAATCCGAGCCCTCCAAGACAAACCAATCCCAACCATCCCCTGTCATCCAATCCGAGCCCTCCAAGACAAACCAATCCCAACCATCCCCTGTCATCCAATCCGAGCCCTCCAAGACAAACCAATCCCAACCATCCCCTGTCATCCAATCCGAGCCCTCCAAGGCAGGCCAATCCCAACTATCCCCTTTGATCCAACCCGAACCACCCCAGACATTCCAGTCCCAAGATGATGAGACGGAAGGTAACTTCATGAAGTAATTCCCTTTTTGATCCCCAAATTCTCGAGTTTAAAAATAATGTTCAAGTTCTAACCATTCATAAACTTTTCAATTGCATCAGAACGAAGTCTCCTTCATACTACTCTTCAAGACAAAACTTGCGGAAGGCAAACCACTGAAAACGGATGTGGTCTGAGTGTGTGTGTTATGTGGGGGGGGGGGGGGGGGGGGGGGGGGGGGGGGGTGGGGTGGTTCGGGTTGGATCAAAGGGGATAGTTGGGATTGGCCTGCCTTGGAGGGCTCGGATTGGATGACAGGGGATGGTTGGGATTGGTTTGTCTTGGAGGGCTCGGATTGGATGAGAAGAAGAGAACGTTTTTGAGTTGATTGGTGGCAGTTTGAGGCATACACCTCAGCACATAAGGAATCCACATGTTTAATGTCTTCTGCCTAGTATGATCCCCAAATTGAACATGGTCTCTTGCATCCTTCCGTTCAGTTTTCCCAGTGCTACGTTTATATTTTGAACCTGGAACCAGGAGTCTGGTTTTCTGGGCATGGAATTTCATGTATTACAGCCAGTATCGTAATCGTCCTAATTTATTAACTATATTAGGGTTCCAAACGAAACTTTCGGTCACTTTTTTTATTTTTTTTCCTCCGAGAGAGAAAATCATGACACGACTCCCATCAGGTGCATGACTTTTGACAGATCGAACACCATGGCCTTGTGTTACACTGTAGGCGAGTACGGGGATGTGATCAGACCCAAGGAGATCTGCTGATAACGAACAGAGTGGTAGCTGCATTCGTTTTCTGCATTCGTTTTATACAGAAGGCGATGGATTGTAGGAGAAGCTCGACAGAAACGTCTTTGTCTCTCTTACGGTCTCGGTGACTTCTTTGTAATCGACTCCTCAAAGTTACTCCGGATTCTGAATAGGGATCGGAGGGGCGTTTGTCATGAAAGGTTGACTAGTGCGCATGATTCGTTTTATAAAGATTGGAAAAGTGAAGGGGAACGAGGTGGCAAAAAATGCCAAAATGATATACGAGAACCAAAGCTAACCTGAAATTACTCGAGAATGAGGAAAGGTTGCCTCACGTCGGCAACAGCGATTCACCTCACTCTAAGACTCTACCTGACACGTCCTCACGGACCGGTCGATTGGATTTGTGGAACTCAAGCACTACATCACTGGCGCGATGGAGAGCAAGCGGGATGCCTCGCATGGGGTACGCTAGATGTTACGATGTATCGAGGAGCCTCGAGGTGGGTGGCGCCGCGACACCGAAAACCGGACTGACCCCAAAATTTGCCTCCATGATCGTTACGTCGTACGTAACAGGGCGCGAGGACTTCACAAGAGTTAAACTCAAATTAATGCACTTTCCAGGAAATCGCCCAATCCAGGCATCCTGGACTATATAATGCTGAAGTAACTTCGTCAATTTTCACTTCTAAACGTTCCCGACACCAATATTTGCAGGTTAGCATCACAATATACTTAGCAAACGAGCAATATAAAAAGTAATCACTGGCGCTTGTAATAAAATCGCTACTTTTTTTTAATAGGACACGTTAAACTTCGTACAATTACAAGGGGGAAAACGCATGCAAATGTATGCTACAGAAGGCGTCTTACATCAAGGGTTACGATATACGAGCCACGAATCCCTCAGAAACGTTCGGCCTCAAAAATGAAAAAAAGCCTACTTTCACTAAATTATTGTTCAGACGTTTGCATCTGTCCGTTCATTGACCAGACCTTTCCCCCCCAACCTTGAATGATCGAGTGCTTGTGCCCGCCCACTCAGGTGGTGTGAGTGAAGCAAGCATCCGGGGTTCGAACACGGACAAGCTAAGGCTAATTTGACATCGCACGGAAAAAAGCAGGTTACTTGGGTTCTGCTCTCGGGTGAAGAAATTCATCAAAAACAAGACGACGTTCTTTGGATGGGTTCAGTTTAGAGGTATACCCTCCACAAAATTTTCCTCCCTAAAACCACGTTCCCTTTTATTGCTTCAATTCCCTGAGACCGGTCCCGTCATCCCAAAACACAGAGACAAAACCGGGAATCGAACAAATCCGAGAGCGAAACTTCACTCCAGTTGAGACGTGAGCCACTGCTGGAGGTCGGTGGGTATCGACGGCAGATTCATGAGGTGCTCGGAGATCTCCTCGGGCGACATGAGGGCCTCGTAGAGCCGGTACTCCTTGGGAACGCTCCCCGATCCCATCTCCCCCCTCTCCACCCGCCTCAACAGCTTCAATGTCTGATCGAAACATTTTCAAACTCACCCGTGAGCAAAACCATCGAGCACCATAGGTTAGAATACGAGAGCAAGACGGGGAGACCCACGAGGAGATTCTCAAAGGCCTTGGCAACGACGGCCTTGTCGTGGACGTGAATCGAGGATCCTCTCAGGGCAAATTTCTCGTACTCGTGGAAGAGCATCTCGAAGTTGAACGGCCGGCCGTTGTAGATCTTGCAGAGATGCTTTATCGCGATCACCTGTCACACAATGATATGCCGCATGAGCAATGAGACCGACCTGCAATCTTCCTGTCAGCTCTTGAAAGTAGAAAAATAGCACAGGGCATCACAAAGTCTCATCTCAGAGCTGAGAATGAGCAAGTAACAGCGATTATTCACATCTTTATTTGTTGGAAATGCAAAGTCACTGAAATATCAAAATTAGTCTGCACCTGTCACCAATAAAAACTCATTTACGCTTTTTGTTCTCTTGGAGTTGTAACTTACATCTTTCCTTTTCCCATTTAATAACCTGATGCTGTCAGATAATTTTTATCCATCCAACAGATCCATCATTGCAGAAAAGCAGAAAAGTTTGTATATTTACGCATAATTTGAAATTGGAGTTGGCATTGGAATTGGGAAGGTTCTGAAGGACATATCAACTTCCATGTCGATTCCCCTCTCATGCTTAAGCATCAATATCCATTTCACTGCCTGAGAAATTGAGACGATTTCAATTCTACTTTTCAGTTACGCAACAAAGCAAACTTTGAATCAGGAAAGAACTCACAAGAGAAATTTCAAGAATGGACAGGCCTTGCATGAGAGAGGCACGTTGGTTGTAGAAGAAAAGAGAGGCAGCACGCGTCACATCTTCTTCGGTCACGTATGGATGAGATGCATTCAGGTTGCTAATAACTAGAAACTTCAAAGACATAGAAATACCATCAAGTACACATTTTCATACTACCTTGTCCCGGCACAGAAAAGGAAAAAAAAAATGGTACCAGAAATGCCCTGAGAACGTGGAAGTTGAAGCCCAGGTCACAGAGCCGCCGAAGCACACTCTCGACCGATGGCAGGCGAAGCAACGCGTCCAACCGCAGGTTCCACTCCTTCTGAAACGCAGGATGAGGGAAGGCGTCGGGGAGGGAGGCGATCCGGCGCGTGAGGGCGTGGATGTCGGGGAGGTTCCGCCGCGGAAAGAGGTAGACGTGGCGGTGGGAGAAGCGACTCTTCACCCGCTTCTCCAGACCCTCCAACACGTCCAGACGCGACGACACTCCTATCACGCACATTGGGGTCTGACGAGACACAAGGAGACAAATACATTCCCATTAAGTTTTAACTAATTGCATGCGGCTTCCAGCTACTCCATGCACACTGATGCACAATTAGCATCTCTACTCCAGAGGTGCTCTAGTTCTTCATGGCTATAATTATCTCGGTAACGGAATGGCAACTTCTGGTTACTTGCCGGTAGGACTACCATGCCCTCTAAATGTTACAAATTAAACCTGCTGGACTCAGCAACAACGACTATCCAATAAATATCAGATAGATCATTTTAAATAAGAGGCAGCAGTCTTCTTCTAATAGAGTGCAAGGATTTCTGTTCAGCAAAAAAAAGTGGAATTCTTTAGCAAACTGTTTCCACTCACATATATTATTTTAGGGATAGAGAGACAACAGGATCTACGTGAGGTATACCTGAGAGCTCTGTGCAACGTCGAACAGGTTGTAAAGGAGAGTCTGATTGCGATGGGAGGAGAAAAGCTGGAATTCCTCCAGAACTATCACCATCCCACGCTTCTGGTCGTCGTCCTTCAATCGGCTCAGCAGGTAACGCAGATTCTCTGCAAGATGAAACGAACGCGCTGAATTCCCTGTCCAAGTCTGAACCCGACGGAGAGAAGCGCATGTAACCTGCATGGAGGTCAATGAACAACAACAACGAACCTGCATGAGAGGAGAAGGTTTCGGCTGCAGCCACGTCCTCCAGCCGCAGCCGTCTAGTGATCTCGAGGATGGCGAGCCGGTCGTCCACGTGGATCAGACCGTTCAATTCCACCAGCGTACAAGATTTAATCAACTTTGGCATGTTCTCCATGAGGATACGCCAAGCTCCTTTCCAAAGCTGCAAGAAGCGCATGAAAGCAGAGTTGTCAGAGTTGGGAAAATGAAAAATTCACTCTCAAGAAAAAGAGTAGGAGCAAATAAGAACATACAAATTAGTCAATGAGAAATTACAAACAAGTTAAGAGATCGAGGGAATAAGTCCAAAAACATTTATAGCAGAAAATAATTGACATATGAATGACTTACCTCTTAGAGAAGACAACTAATATTGACATAAGAAAACAGAACATTTGGATGCCCAAAGGCAACCCAAACCCAAGTAGGACAGCATAGAAAATGATCTTAACTTGTCGGTAAATGTGCTAAGTTTTCCCCATGGGCAATCTCTTACCTGATGAGAGCAGACTTAAAAAAATCACGGCTGGTTAGGCTATTCATATCACATTTTTTTTAGCAGCATTCACTCAAAACATTTTTAAATAAAGCATAATAAGATGACTTTTTTTTTTGCTCAGAACTGTGAAAGCAAACAAAATCTTTCATAGAGATATTTCCCTCTATTATTAGTATTAAATATCTCTAGGTATTTAGGTTAATGGCATTGTCTATTATATTGATGTCAGCACTGACGCCAGTCACAGTTCCCTGGATTTGGTTCATCAAGTGTCCAGGGATTTTGTAAATACAACGATTCAAAAAGTTAGTATGGTGCAGGGCTTGACAACACATTACTTACTCCACCATAAACTTTCCAAAACTTTAGGAAGACAACATTGTTGAGGGCAAGAAGGTGGCAATACCAAGGTTCCCTAATAGTGGGTTTTTGAATAGCTAATACAGCAGACAATTGACTAACTCGGAGGCCGTGCAAAGAAAGAGCATGAAACTGAATTTGCATGGCAGAGCACACCAACCACATTATTATGAATTCTTTGTGTGCAGCAGCTGACTTTCAAGCAGGTGGGAACCGTATCGTGGACACAAAAAGATATGCCTAGCCTTGGAAATAGTCTGTAACATTTAAAAAATTAGGTGTGTTCAGATAATTGAAGAAGTGCACCGGCAGTTTTCATAAAATATCTGCAAAGACACTTTACAGCAATTCAAAGAACAATGACTTATCAAATTCTTCATTGGGATGCCACATTGTGAAAGATACTCACACCAGATTGGTTGTTCATACTGTAGATTGATGGAACACGAGAACAAAAAGGCTTACAGCTGTCTTTCCAGAGCCAGGAGGGCCGATGATGAGCAGGGAGTTGCTTTCCTTCCTCTCGACCATGTTGCGAATGAGACAGTACAGGTGCTGGAAGTCATCTTGTGGGAAGTCAGCCTCGGTGAGCCAGTCGCACGACGTCAGGCGACCGCGCACCATCCCTACTGCCTCCCTTACTTCTTCTTCCACCTCCTTCATGTCCACTTTCACTGCCTTCAAATCTATTCTCACTTCTTTCAAATCTACTTTCACCTCCTTCATATCTACTTCCACCTCCTTCCTTTCTTCTTTCACCTCTGGCATTTTTTGTTCAGTCTTACCATGTCACTATCACACTAGTTTGATCTAAAACAGGTGTTAAAACATCGACATTGGCAAGGGCCCCAGATTACATGGCCCCTTGTGGCACAAGGAGTTTCCTTATTGCAAGATATTGACAAATTTGTTTACAATTAAAGGGAAAAATATGCAAGCAAGTTTGAAAACCCATTCACATTTTCCCCTTCACAGATAGGTGAAGAAAAGCTTTGTTAAATGAGCCTATCCCTTTTCTTTCCCCTGTGGAGTTCTTTATATAAGACCCAGTCTAAAGCAAACCAACATTGTATGCATTCTTCAGTGTACTCTAATATGGTAAAAAGCAACATTTTCTAATGTCCAGCACGTGCAGTCTACCCATGCAAAAGAACCAATGCCTGTAACACCAATCAATAGCGCATGCTTGCCAGGCAAGGTAATTTCAGCCAGCAAGCAAATGATTCAAAGTATCCAAAATATGAAATGCCCACCCCTTTCTATGAGTGTTTGGAGTGTTCAACAAGGCATGTCTTCTTATGCCAGATACTGCTCCAAGAGTACAATTCCATTCCTTCATCAACAGGGTCTTCACAACATACAATCACACACTGCAGCAATATTGGTCATGGGTCAAATTCTACCTTGCTTGCATATGAGATGTTGCTTTTTACAGCAGAAAAAATACACACCAACCTTAACTTCAACCAGGAAACAACAACACTAGCAATTGAACAGTCTGCAAATGCTATGATGAAAAACCAATTTCCACACAAACTGAAATCAGTGGTTTTTAAGAGATGTGTTGCTACAGCATCTATATTTTAATGAATTATGCATCTCCAAAGGATTGGGATTATATGGTGAAATCAGCAGCATTCAAAGAGTTTGCAACAGGCTTCCCAATGATAAATCACATGAAAACTCAGACAGAGTAATTGGAATTTTGGGGCTGAACTTATGCAAAATATTCATAAAACTTGTAACTCCAACAAATTTCCATGCTATTGGCAGCAACTGCGATCCCTAAGCCTGTTAAATACCCTATTAAGGACTAATGAGCCCAGCTTTGGTTGCACTTAAAAAATAGAAACTTAAACTTGAAATATGAAGTGAAACCTTGACCCAAAAAAGAAAATTCCCAAAATCTATAACGAAGTTGTTGACCAGGACCATAGGTACCATCAAATGAATCTAAGTGAGAGATTAAAAACATCCATGTTCTTGATTCAATCACTGCATGAAATTGAGTTTAGTCAAAAACTGTATCACCATAGTGAAATCAGAAAATGAGTTCTAGAGAAGATACATTAAAGTGAGGTGGCACTGAACCTCACTTAAAGAGATTAGTCATAGCAAATGTGATGGAGTTAAATTCCATCATGTGAAAGCATTACACTTATCAATATGATAAACTCAATCAGTACACTTCTAGAGGGTAGAGAGTTTGATAATAGGGTTCAATCAGACTCCCAAACTTTTGACATTTAATTTTCAAAATCTGTTTTGGGTGAGAACCATAAGGGTTTAGAGGAGCCTGTTGGCAGTGAAATAAATTACTTATGCCATTCATCATGTTAAGAGAGTTTTTGACCAATAACAGTTGAACTTGTGCATTGATCAAGTCAAATCATAAATGACTTTAATTTCCCTACTTGAGATTAATCCAAAGTAAATTTCTCATTTGCCAATGTGAAGGGACATCTTTGGGCCCATTTTCCTTTGATGGGTCATTTTCCAGAATGCAATTGGGCTAGAGTGGAGAAATGTCAGACGTGATGGTTTCTCATGAACCCCAGCCATGACAAACTTTAGCATAGAAATCCCAGCCAGGTCAGCAAAAAATGATTGAATATGTCTCCCTTGAAATGGCATGACCCAGCAATGTTTTATTGAAGTTTTACAGTAAAAGATATTCATGCTTGGCATGAATTAAAATAATATATACAAAAATTAAGAGCAAGAAGTGGAAAATAATATGAAAAAATAAATACAAAGCATGGAACAAGTGGCATAAGACCACATCCAGGGAGAACCTGAACTCCACTATCCTCCTTTCTAGAGAAAATTGAGGGAAATGCTGAATCTAAAAATGTTTATTCAAACATAGATGCTAAAACACATATAGAGAAAACAACAGACACAAGCATCACTAGGCTGAAGGCAAGTGTGAATTTATTGTTCTGACCTCTTAAGCACAACCAAGGATATGTCCCTTTAACCAATTTGAGATTGTCATCATCCATGCTAATTTTCTCAATCGTGATTGTTGACAAAAAGGCCACCTTTTTCCTTGAAACTGTGCAAGTACAGTCCCTGAATTATTAACTTCACAGATTTCCTGAAAAAGCTGTCTCATCATCCAACACATGTAAAACCAAATCCCAAAAACAACCAGCTGTCAGGACTAAATGCACCGATGTGATCACAGGGAAATTTTGACATCACTGGATATGATAAAAAATATCATTAAAGTTTGGAATAGCATTTTTGATAGTTGGCAAGGCAAAGAATAAGTCTGAACATATTGAAAATTGTATGATCTATAAGAATTAGAATAGATTCTGGTGTCAATTTGAACACTCTTTCAACAGCTCTCACACAACTATCTGAAATCACAATTCACAACAGTAAATGGCACTTGAAAAAGCAATGTAGCTGAATGTGGCAAGATATATGGACGAATGAAAGACAACAATGCCTACGAACACTTTCTCGATCATTAGCAAGTCAATGATTAAAGCTTAGCAGTGGTATGAAAGGTTAGTCACAGGGATGGGAAAAAATAACAAATAAAATTGGAAACATGAGAGGAAGAATTGTGTGAGTCCTCGTTGTGCTCATTTATCCTGGTAGTTATTTCTTCTTGTTGCAGTTATTTGTCCTTGTCATAATCTGCCTGTGGAGGCTCCAGGTCAAACCAATGTGCCACGATCTTTCCTTCCTCCCCCTCTGCCACATTTGACAGTGGGATTCGCAACTGCATAAAAAAAAGACAAATATGTACCACATGCCATGTATCTTTAATAGGTAATAACATTTTTACAATCAGTAAAGCAGGAGTTCAGTAGTTCTTTTCATTCCATTCTAACTCTGCCTCTTCTGTGGGTTTCATATGAAATTGCTATATCATTTCATAGTGCCAGTGAGGAACTGCTGATGAGCCTCTTTACTTAAAGGGAAACCATGCAAAAGATCCCACCTCATGTTGCAACAATGCAAGCACACAATGGGCAGATCAAAGCACTTTCAATTTTATTTGGAAGGGCTTTTTTTATCAGCAACTAGTGCAGTGCTCCTGTGACCTACCACCTCTCATCAGGTCTCAGACTATTGTCCTGGGAGGGAGTCAGAATCTAAGTGCCACTTCCCTTCCTGGAAGGACAGTGACAACGACAAGCAAGGACAGATGGGTGGAGTTCCCTGAATCCCATGGCTTTTCGTGATGTCCCTGTCTGGAGGGATCCCAGGTCAATTATTTGTCCTGAATTCTTTGTTACTATTTTTAGCCATGACCTTCAGCTTTTCTGGCCACTCAGTGTCCAAGTTTTGCCAAAATGTGGAATGGTGTTTAAAACAGAATATATAAACTCAACTTGGAGTCTCCAAGCCAAGAGAGGGGAGTGTTGTGTTCTTTCCTGCTGTTGCTGTCAGGCACTGGCTGGGATCCCTGTTTGTAATTCCAAACCTTGCTATTTCTATGCAGTTGGAGTCAAGGAGCATAAGTGCTAGTTGGAGTTGGACTTTGGTGGATCTGGATGGAGCCAGATTCTGTTTCTTGCTGGTTGGAGCTGGGAGAAATTTTTAGAATTAACAAAAGAGAAAATTTGAGCATGGGCATGTGGATGGTTGGAGTCTGAGCAATCCCCTCTGATTTCGTAGCCTTAGCCGTGTTGTCCATCAATCATGAGACCATGCATGAATAGTGCTGCATCAAGGGAGAGAATATTTTAGTTTGTCTTTTCCTGAGAGTTTCTCATTCATATCTCAGAAGCTAAAACTTTCACATTAGTTAAATTGTGCAGAGATTTTGTTATATTCTTCTTCTCTTCCTCTGCTTGAATCAATACCTTGAAACCCATTTTGTGCTTCATGTAGTATAGAGCAGAATAAACCAAATATGTGTAAAACCCAGTCTGCATATGAATCCTTGCTTAATGGCTATTGATTCTGTATCGACCAATACAGACCACCTCAAAGGAACAAATTCTGGATGTTTTTTTTTGGAATGGTAAGGCAGTTTGCTGGTAGCTCTCAAAGTACCCCCATCATACTCTTAGCACTACCAGCCATGACAGACAACTGCAAATCACACTAGGAATGAAAGAATCTATACCTCAAAGAAGTTACTGCAATAGGGACTCACTTTTGGGGAGCAGTCACATGGTTTGTGGCATATACATCACCCTAATATTACAACAGATGCTGACCATTTCCAGTATGCTTACAATCCACTAACCCCCCATGGAAAGTTGAACACTGTATATAGAATATCCAGTGGATCCTCTCCAGAAATTTTCATTTTTTATTGGCAATGAGTATAGTTAACATATATTGAGCCAGTTTCACATACCCTTTTTAAGCCTAGGTTTCCCACAAAATCACATTAAAAAAAAAACTATGGAAAAATAAAGAACTACATTTGTAGGTAAACTGCTGATTGCATCTGACCTGATAAGCATACTTCATACGACATGCCAAATTTTGCATATGGCAGTATGAGCAAAGATTCCATGCAAGGAACAGGGTTATTAATAAGACACAAATATATATTTTCCAATGCTCTAAGTATGAGTGCGAAACAGATTTTATACCCAATGCAAAGTATGAATCACAAACAGATGCTTCTAAGGAGCATAATGACCAATATCTTTACACACTTTTGCACAAGTGCTATGTTCTATTGCATCATGATAAAAACTGTAAATTTACCAAAAAGCAATTTAGAAAAAGATAAAAAGAGAAAAGCAATTTCAAGATAAAATTGTACTTACCATGCCAAGGATGGGCATCTTGCCAAAGAGCTTTGCCATTTTTCCCTTCTTGGATATGACCTGAAGCTCAAGGGTACGATGTTTGACCTCTGCAGCTGAAAGGGGATACTCAAATGTCTCATCATAAATTGGGAATTGCTCATCCTTCTGATGTCCAGTCTTCAATTTTGATGATCGATCAGGCAGAAGATACAGCTTCACATATGGATCTGGCTTTTCCACCTCATCTTCCATTGGCAGGTTCCTGAGGCAAAACAACAGAGTATCAATAGGCAGTGATAACAGAGTTTCCTTGGATTCCCTATAATGGGATGAGGTCTTACGAGCATCTGTGGATGACCACTACAAGCTTGTTCTTATGAGATGCATATCGAACTGAGACCTGAATCCTTCCCAGGTGGAAATCTCCCTCTTCCTCTCTATGGAAAGATACAAACTTATGTTCACAATCTGTTCAGAAGTGATTGAGTCAGAAAAGATCAAGATGATACCCACACTATATTACGATAACTAGAACCATTCTATGATCACCATTTTCATTTTCTATCATATGAAGAATTTGACAAACATATCTTCCAATAGATGTCTACAAGACTCTTTCACTTCAGCAACACAACAGAACAGTTTCATCAGAATATTACATTATCATGCTCCTGACTCAAGAATAACTCAAATTTCTGAATCAGCGTGTCATTTACTTCTCACATGAAAGGAAAAAACCAAAGCTTTCAATCAAAGACAAAACCTCGATAACATCAGAATCTCCTAATGATTTCACCACTACAAAAGAAGTCCACTACCAAGAAAAATGAATTTAAAATTCAGACAGAAATTTTAAAGGAATTCTTCAAAAGTAATCATTCCTTCACCTGTTCATTTTCAAAGTAAGCCATTCCTACTTATATTTTGGCTCAATTGAGCATACCTAGAAGGACTCCAGTGTTCAAGCTTAGCAGGTAGAATGCCACACACCATGTGACAAAGCTTCATGATATTGCCTATCCATGTTGCACCAGGCCTACCAACTGCTCTATTACTGGCCATTTGAGACAGTGAGACTCTTTCTGAGGGTTTCTCAAGGGCATGTGGCAGACATGTTCAAATCAATCAGCTTGGGATCTCTTAATCAGAATAGTCAACTACTGAATCCAGTCCTCATGGATAATGGCACTTCACATCCTCTCATAACACAAAACATTACACAGCAACTACAAAAACTTCATCAAGGTAACATGCTTCCACAACCTTATTCTTTTGGTCATTACCCACAGTTCAAGACCATAGGTAAGAGTAGGGAAATGAATGCTTTCAAAAAGAGAAATTTTTGCCTACTCAGAAATTAGGCAGCCACAGCCTAAAGTTTTTGCAAAATTGCAGAAGCCCTGGAGATACAGCTGTCATTCTCATTTCTGTATAACCCTTCACTCAAGGAACAGACCCTAAGATACTTAAACTTCTCCACCTGTTCCAGTGGAGCCTCCCCTTAACATGGCAGGTGCACTGCACAGGACTTCCTGAGAGGACCATAGCCTGAGCCTTGGGGATGCCAAGTTATATCTGGCCACAGTACATTCAGAGCCAATCTGGTCAAGCACACTGAAGCTTTTGTCAAGACTGGGCCAAAAGGATAGCATCATTGGCAGATAGAAGTATCTCAACCTCAAAATTACCAATGCTGACCTCCTCAAGGCCCAGGTTGTACCTAAAGTCCCTGTCTATGAAAACAAGGAACAGGAAAGGAGAGAGAACACAAATGTGACAGAGTCCAACATGTGCAGAGGAGGTCAGAATTCGTCCCACTCACAATAACACTATTTTTGCAGTCACTATATAAGCACTGAATGGCTTGCAAAGTTAATCAAATGATTAAAACTTCCTTCATGCAAAGAAAACATGCACTGAATTAAGACCACATGCTATGCAGGCATACAGAATGTAGGCAGAGTATGTATAGTGAAGTATGCATAGTGAAGTAAAGAGAAAAGAAAAGAAAGTGAAAGAGTGGATTACCTGATAAGGACTACCTGGGCCTTCTTCTTTCGTCGGAAGCTCCAGAATCGAGGACTCGCCCTCCTAGATTGTGGGCTTAAGGTACTCAATGATAGCCCATCCCTGCTTGGTGCAACATAGAGTATATACACTAGCTCAGATGCTTCAAGGAAACTATAACAAGCTCCTCAATAAAGGAGATGCAAATTTTTTTGCAAAGTAAGAGGTGGTCAAAGAAAAACAGCAGGCATGCACACATACATGCATGATTCATGCAAAGACCAGGTTACAAAGATGCTGAAATCATGACACTCACCCTTGTTTTCTCCTTAAGACCTCAGTCATTGAGCGATTATCCAAATCAATAGCATGAGTTGCTGGAAGTACAGTTGATGACACCATTTCATCCAGGCTTGGGGGCCCTCGATACTTATGAGACCCTCCTGTCAATTATTAATTTTTTGCCATGAATATTTCATATTCATCAGGATGAGATCCCCTTCCAATAAAATCAGAGCAGACCTTAGGGCTGCTGAGAGATTTAAGTTTTTATCTACTTACGAAGATTCCCAGGTGTAGATGCCCTGTGTGACAGGTTGGGTGAGGGTGGAGGGATGGAGACTGGTTGAGTATCTGATGGCTTCAATGGCTCTGGAATGCCCATTACTTCAACTGTAACAAAAACTCCTCAAGTGCAGAGTTGGTCTTCTCAAGATAAATGCACAGGACAGTCCAAGATAGCCTATTGGAATTGTGGCATACCTTTAGGCATAGTGGGTGAAGGAGGAGGGAGAGATGGAATGGATGTATCATTTGAGATTCCAGCAACATTGTGTTCATCTAGAAAAAGAAAAGCAGGAGGGCTGTCCATGAAACACAAAATAATACATGAATTCTTTACCTTTTGCTATTGGTATTTGCCAATAACTTGCAAACACATTCTGAGCACATGTTTCAAGTATCTTTCCAAAATGTGCATAAATGATGTGTAGCTCTGCAAAAAATGGAAGGAGAGAAGAGGGTTCTCACAAAGGAAAGAAAGTGAAGGAGGAGAAGGAGAGACAGGAGAAGAATGGAGGAGAATATGCTTGGTTCTATGCTCTATTGACTTCAACTTCCTCGTCATGCACTTCAACACTCACTTGAGGCTCAAAAGTCTCAGGCTCATCAGAGAGCTGTGGCTGAGGTCCATGCAAGACAGGAGCAGAGTTGGAAGAGATGTCTAAACTTTGCCTATGTGAGGTCTGCCTTCTGAGCTTTCTACACTTAACACAATTGAGTGTCAAAGTCGATATGGCATGACGAATCACTCTCAGCCTCTTCTTGGTTCGCTGAGTCAGCCACTCTCCAGGACTGCAAGGGGTTGATCTTGACTGAACTTGCTCCTGGTCCTTGTGCCACGTGTAGCCACGAATGCTTTTCTTTTTCTTGGCTTGGTCTTCTGGCATGTGAACTCGGGTACCCCCAATAGCAATGGCTGAATGGGGTGAGGCATTGAAAACCTCCATTCCTAATACTAACTCTTGGAGGCTGATTTTGTAGTAAATACCTAAATGGCTCTTCAAAGCAGCAACCCAAAGAATATTAATGTATGAGACAACTGCATGAAATGCCTTGAAACAGCTTATTGGAAATGCTGAAAATGAGCATGCAGGAACCATTTCAAAGGGACAATGAGGGCTTTTGTAATGGAAGAAAGCAACCAGACCTTCAGGTTTTAGGAACTGAGAATCCTGATAGCCAAATTCAAGTGGGCCAGGCTTCCTCTCCTCCTCGGTTTTGATTTTTGTTGCCTCTCTTGATGTCATCTTCCCATGCTTCAGGAGCTGCAACCAGTAAGAAAATAAATTATTCCATTTGTAATGAGCTGTCTAGCTGTAAGACCTCAAAGCTAAAAAGAAAAAAAGAAAAACAATTTGAAACATGATTATATTGGCAAAATGCATTCAAATTGCTTCCAACAAGTTCTCACAACACTTAACATATGCTTTTCACACAATCCTTTACTGAGAGAATTTCGACTGTTTCCAATTTTTTTCAAGGTCCATGACATCAAGTCATCCTGAACATGAAAATGCCTAGAAAACCCTTCAGGACTTTCTGGGCAGGGTAAGGGAAACACAAGTTATTTTTTGGGTGTGGGGTAGGGCCTTTCTGGGTTACCTCTTTCAAAAGATTCACAAAAGGAACTGCTTTACTGAGCATCCCTCAGCCTACTGATCTTTTCTGAGGTATTGGCAACTAGGGCATCATTAAACTCATGATAGATACCCTCTGTTGTAGGTGAGGAAAAAGATTAATATCATATGGCTATGTTTCCATTAGTACAAAATTTGACCTTGAATTAATTTTTTTTGTCTTTCTATTTGAAAGAGGGAAAGGGATAAATCTCCTATTTCCCCTTTTCAGTCACAGGAAAAGGAGAGTTGTTTATGTGGCAAGAAAATCATCCCATTTCTTGGCTTCTCATTACAACAGGATAACATGGGGAAAATATAGCATGAGTCAGTGAGCAAGATGACCAAGGTGCATAGAAATAATTTGTATACAAACCGATAGACGAAGAGTGAGAGTCACAGCTGAATCAGGCAGGGCATTACTTAGATGGAATTTCTGTTGGAAGAGCTGAAGATGCTCTTCCTTGAGGAGAAGAGGAAGCTGGATTGTAACATTTCCCAGTTGCTTTGCTGACTTGGCATCTTCGATCTGTGAACAGGTTAATTGTGAATAGGTTTCAAAATGCCAAAAAAAAAACTGACAGAGGCAGTAAGTCAAGAGGCAAACCTTGAGGACAAAGTTTTGAGACTCAAGACCCTTGATGAAAAACATGAAGCACTCCTCCCAGACTGGACTGCATGTGCGTAGGCTGACAGCACTCATTTCCTTTTGTGTTCCCACGCTCAAGATGACTTTCGGGTCCGGGTGGTTTGACAGGGCACGACCATCAAGTGGCTTCAAGTTGGGTGAATAACAAATCATGCCTTTACCCTTCTACATAAAAGCTGAGACAGGAAGAAGTGATTAAGACATACAGGAAGAGATTCAGCAGAGTCAAGATAGACGGTGAGGAGTGCCAGGCTGGCTCCCGGTCCTTTGGCATGAACAAGTTTCAGCACACTCTTCTCTTGCTGAGCACATCAGACCATAACAATGAAAAAAAATACATGTTCAACTCATCCTCAACTGAGATCATGTATACTACAAAAATGAAGACTTACCTCAGCCAGATCATGTGGGTCTTCAGAGAGCTCCAACCAGTCTAATACCAGGTGAACTTGCCCGGTCTTGGCCTCTTGGACCCTAACCCACTTCAAACAGAAATGAAATTCATATTCTATCCACTTGGTTATAAATTATAATTTAAAAAATGAAGAATTAGCACCCACAGTGTCTAAGTGGCCACGTTCAGCAATATCAGCTATATCCATTTGGATCCTAAAAAAGAATAATATGTATGCAAATCTTCTCAAACACCTATTTAAAAATACTCCAGAGTAATAAGAAAAAGTCCTTGAGCCTGATATTGATGTAGCTATCATCTTTATACAGCATCCGTTTTATTTATCATTACTGGACACCAAAAACCTGCAAGGTTATATTTAATTTAAATGACAATGGAGCTGCATAAAAAACACTCAAAGGGAATGCCCCTGATGATACACACACTACAAAAAAGAAAATACTGGAATATTCAATGAAACTGACTGCTAAAAATAAAAAAATTTGTAGCATTGCAAAGCAGATAAAAGGAATTGAATGGATACTCTTGAACATCTCAACAGCAACAGCACCCTTTATTCATGTAAAAAACATATCTACTTCATGGCATAAAGAGAAAGGGAAGCCAAAAACTGATGAAGCAGTGCAGTGTAAGCAGATATAAAAGCATGCAGACAGACTCACTTTCCAATTGATTCATCCTTTCCAGCATCATCACGATCTTGTAGGTCAATACCTAGTAAAATTTCCTCCGAATGGATGGAGACCTGATTCAAACAGGCCAGGAAAACAATAAAAGCATGCAAACGGGGGTCATTCAAATATTCACTCTTATGAATGTGAGTCCTACACCATAAACTAAAAACTTGCACACACAAACTATAAATCCTTCAAGGTCACCACGTTAGTAAACAAAACCGAAAGCACGCAAGTTAGGCAAGGTCATATTTCAAGTTTCCACATCACCATGGTCTTCTTAAATTCCATGCTGCATAAATCTCTCAAGATGAGAATTATGCATTCTTATTTAAATTATCAATAATAAAATCTGATTTAAGTAATCAATCATAACATAATCAGGAGAAGGAAATCAAACACTAATCCCAATAAGCTGACATCATTCTTTATACATTTACTTTATTTCTATGATTTTTTCCTTTTTTCATCTTCAATTTTAGGACAGAAGAGCCCACTAGCAAATTGCAAGCATAACCATGCAGAAAGGAGAAATGTGAGACTGCATCAAACGTGAGGAAGTGTCAATAAAGAAAGAAATATAGAGTGAGGGATTATACCTGCCAAGTGCATCATCATTCTGAGACCCTGGGAAACCCGGATCAAAATCCCACAGCTGAAGCTGAACCTTTTGCCCATCAACAGATTCCACATCTGCCTGAGGTACAGAATGTGCAAAAGAGGAAAGAGAAAGAATGACAGGGAGAATACTATGTACACACAAGAGAGTCAAACAATGAAACCATTCCCAAGAAATTGCTGAGTGAGAAAGGGTTAAAAGAGGAAATATTGAGAACAAAAGAAGTGCTGTACATACAAAAACAAGCAGACTTCTAAGTCATTTCCAGTTTATCTTGAATTCCTTGCAATTGCTTTTTACTAAAAAAATACCTAACAAAAAAAATAATTATGGACGTGATATACCAACGGAAAACTGGCTCAACTGAAAAATGATCACTTCCTACTCACATTTTTCCAACAGAGCAAAAATTAATGGAAACAATAGAATATCGACCAACACAAGTTAAAAGAAGTCTGGATAACTAACAGAGAGCAAAAAAAAAGAGACCTTCAGAGCCACAGATAAGAATTCCCATACGTGCATCTCATATATGTCTACCTGCCATACCAACCAGCTTGAATGGTATTATGACATGGTATGATGATACAGACTAGGAAAGGAAGACTTCTGAGCTTTTCAAAAATGCTACCATACAACTTCTTTGAGATTTATTTTTTTAAATTGATATGAGTTATGAAGTCTGCTATTATCAGCATGCAATTGGTATTTCTTTGGTGAATGTTCATCAATGTTCCAGAGGAAAATGTCAAGGACCAAAGAATCAGCATCAAGTCAAACTGGCATGGTGTCTTGCCTTGAAGAATACATTGAGAAAAGACTGAAATCATAACCATGCAACCATTGCCAAGGAATAACTTGCCAATATTACCTCAGGGGAGTGAACACCTCACTTAGAAGTGAAGCAACCACACAACTCCCTTCCTGAGCATATTGGGTCTAGTTTGTCATACAAGACATTCACTTTGACATCCACTTTTCCAATCAGGGTAGGTCAGGGTAGGAAGGATGAGACAGAGTAACATGGAAATTGGGATGGAATGGCATGGGGTATATAATGAACTTTTGAAAGTTAAGAATGAAGAAGGTGAAAAATTATTTAAAATCTTCTATTTCTTTAAATTCTTCTCTTTATAAGCATCTCAAACACTCACCTCGCAGACATAATCCCAAAAAGGATTGACAGTATTGCTGATGACCTTAGTCTTGAACTGATGGGCCCCAACACTGATGACTGCATAGGGATCTGACTTCCCCATACCCAAGATCCCTATGTCCTTCTTTACCAGGTTCTTTGCCTCCACCAAGTGAATTCGAAGTACTCCCTAGAAAATAGACACCCTTACTGCAAGAATTATGAACCTTCACAAAACCCACTCCTAAATATGCGAAAAAACTGAATGCAGACCCAGAAATGAGGAATTTTAGAATAAATCTTGTGGGTCTTTTTTCCCAAAAGTCATACCTTTACAAGGTGAGGGTGAGCAATATCATCATAATCAAATTAGCAGAAGCAAAACAAGAAAGGAATACTTTAATTAGTGTGCACACTGTCTTTCTATTTAATTGTAATAAGCCATTATGTGTTCAAGGTGTTCTTACTGAAGACAACATAAAGCTGTCTCCAACAAAACTCAGTTGTTAATTAATATTGTTTCACTGAGATGCTTTTGAGACATACAGAGGGCTCTTTATCAGAGAAAGTCATGAGGTTAGCCTATTGTGAGTGAGACAGTCAACATAGTAAAAATTACTTATAATTTTTTTAAACTACTACTTCATTATATGAACACAAATAATATGACATTAAATATATTAGCCATGTTTATGAGTAAATTAATAATATATTACTGTAAAATATAAATTAACAATGGACACAATGGATCTGCTGAAACTCACCCGGGGCAAAGGGAGCTTGAGGCTGACTAAGGGGACATCAGGGGCCATGGACATGGAAAATTTGTTAGGGATCACAATGAAGCTGCAAATCTGCTGCATTACCGTAGTTCTTACCAAATCCCTATTGGAAGAAAATAAAAGCTCAAGCTCATTGTTTAGGATCACAAATTATATGATGCACAATATAATACGAAAAAGGGATGTCCATACGAAAAACCAGGGAAATCCAAAACATTGGCAAAGTTGGTCAAATCAAAGTCAAGCTCAGGAGGGTTGAGGAAATAGGCCTGGATTCCACCAATGATAGGATGTGTTTTGACCAAGGGCTTCAGGACCACACGCATGAAACCTCTTAACTGAGGAAAGAAAACACAAACTCTTAATCCTCCAACATAAGATCTGTCCTGGAGGTATCAGATAGAGTCTAGATGACCTGATGGCCTAACCTTCAAATCATTCACACCAATGGTGACTCCTCTAACCATGCATTCAAATTTGCAGTCACCTGCATATCTGTAAATGCAAGAGATGAGAAAGAAGGTGCATATATCAAAGATGATATGATGTCTAATCCTGATATGTTGGGTAATCATAACAGAGTGCACTTACATAACCTCAAGGTCAAATACAATCTCATCCCTGGACAGCATCTGCTTGAAGGACTTGACCCCTCCAATTCTGGGTGGCTGCAAAAAAGAAAGACAGGACAGAATCTATTTAGATTTGTGCAATTTGAATGCATGCAATCAATAAAGAAGGCTAAAATCCCAAAGGGGTAATGTAACTAACCACATTGCCAAGTATGGTCTTGGTGAACCGAAACCCTGGGAGCTTGTATGCTTTCAGGGTTTCCTGAACTTGTGGCTGGATGGATGTCTCAATCATGTCTTTGACATAATGGCCAATAAATGGCCACATTCGGATAATCATTGTGTTTAGCCACTCTGCTCTCTCCACATCTGGGAATAGTACCTGGAATTTCAGATATATATTAAAGTAAAACTGGAAAACTCCCACAGTGAATTGCTCACCTATTCTCTGATGCAAAAAAAAGAAGGCAACAATAGGATTTTTGAAGTAATAAAAAGGAAATAAGAAACATGATGATATACCATGACAGAGTCTAATAGCATGGAAAGCAACAAACCCAGGATGGGAGCTCCTTAAGACAGGTCACAATGAGCTCCTTCTCATCTGTGGTGGCAAGCATCTGTGAGAAATCAAGTCGCTTATGGCGCTGCTGCTTGTTGTAGCGGAGGAGGGCACCAAAGCCAAGGGAGGCAAGGATCCAAGCCGGGCTGAAGTGAAAGCGTCCAAGGCAATATATGATCCCTGAGGACACAAGTCCTCCAAGGAAATGAAACAGCAGCTGCTTAGCCCCCATGTCCCTCCTCCTACCTGTATTACCTAGTCACTGGAGGTTTTCAAAGGGAAAAACAGGCAAAGAGAGGCAGGGTAAGAAGATTTTGAGATAAGCAGGTACACAATGGCACAGGACAGAAAAACTGACATTTGATAAGGAATCATTCTCTACTGCCAGATGTTCACATATGAAATTTTACATCCTAACCACAGTGTTTAAATATAGTAAAAAGTTTTTAAAAAATACACTTGATACTTTTTTTCAATATGAAGTCAGTGGAGAGTGCAGATACCAGCGTGCTCTGAAGAAAGCAGCTGCCACATCCTTCTTCAGTGGTTAACTGGTGCAGAAGAAATTATATGAAAACCAAACTCAGATTTCCCTACTGCATTAAATAGTCCTTGCATGATTTCTTACATGATGATCCCATAGCTGGAAAATGCAACCATAGGATTGCAGGTTTTTTGGAAACTCATTCTTCTTGTGTCAACATGAATATCATATCACTTGTAAATGGGCTTTGTCAAACCAGGCCAAACTTGCAAATATAGAACATATACAATAATATTTGTAATATGATTGCTAGAAGACATGTCATACTAAGGGAAGCTCCATTTGAAAATCACAGAAACGTGATATTTTGGAGGTTCCTTACATATAATATGAAAACTTCACAAATGGATAGTGAGAGAAATTGCAGTGGTTCTGACTTCTTCATAAACAAATAGCAATCAAATCCCTCATTTAAAATATTTATTAAAAAAACAAGGGCTAAAACATAAGCCATCCATCTTTATTCATGGTCCATCACAGATTGCACTCATGAGTTTATAGTTGAAGCTGCAGGAAACAATACAGAAAAAAACCTGTTTCACTGCCATTGTCTTCACTAAATGTACCAAAGGCATAAATAAGAGAGCCTGGACCAAAAATAAAGAAAAATAAAACAACTTCAACAAATTCAACTTAACCCATGCTGCCTGTCCACAGAAACTAACTCATTACAGAGGGTCCTGTGAAGTTTTCAGACTTTCTAGGTTCTTTTGGAAATAACTTCAACTTCCCTGATTAAAATCAAGGACTCCTATGACTTGATTTTTCCACCATTTTTCAGTAGTATATTTGTGATACTACTCTTTAAAAATATTATTTAAGTATTTAGAAAACTCCATGCACAAGATGGCACACGAGTAAGGTGCAACATGCAAGGAAATAGCAAAAGTCCAATCTTCAAAATCAAATTCCTCAAAACTAATCTGTTGCTACTTACTTGGTTATCACAAAGTGGGTCTCAATTTGTATTTTGTATATTTCCTCTACAATTTCCCTTCCCCACTTCTTTTATGAATGACTTATGACATAATTTTCTGAATTCCCAGGCTTTCCCTTGACTATATGAAATTATACCTATTTTCCTGAACATTCCCATTTACCTACTCCACATTTTTTTTTACTTTTCCAAATTTTCAATGCCTCAAGAAACCCTGTTATACCAATGCTGCCATTGCCCATTTTCTAAAATAATCAACGATTCTGCAATGAAGTAATTTCCTCTATGCAGAAAAACAAAATCTCACTCACACTTTCCCATATTCTCCTCATAGAAAGCATAATAGGTTTTACTCGATAAATTTACATTTTGATCAACCTTTAATATAGGCCACAGTTTTCCCCATGGAGGAAGAATGCATGAATAAAGGGAATTGACTCCATTTTTGGAAACCATTAGCTCATACAAAAAGTTACACCAAATGATAGATTCCTTTTATAGGAACAGGAAACACCATCTGCATGTATCACAGACATAATATACAGAGATAATTGTTCAGCAAATTGCCCCATTAGAAAGGAGCATAATAAGAAAAGCTATAAACCTATCAATGAAATGCCAGCCTAAACCAGGATATTCACATAAATCAGGGCCGGATTAAGGGGGGGCAAAGGGGGCTGTTGCCTGGGCCCCACCGAAGGAACTTAAAAATGTTAAAGTATTTGCGTAAAGTGGGGGGAGGGGATGGGGGGTAGCCCCAAGAATCCACTTGCCCCAGGCCTCACCACTTCTTAATCCAGCCCTGACATAAATAAAAATAAATTGAAGCTGCTGAAACAAATTAACCTGATTATGAAGAATGCTTTTGTATCTGTGACTCAATCAGGCCTAGATAGGAGTGCAGTACAGGATAATTATAAAGACCTCAGGCCCATCAAGAGAATCGAGGCATTTATGAATGTCTCAATTCATAAATGAGAACGAATCAATTCAATGTTCATGGAATCATTTGTTGAAGTAATAGGTCTAGTAATAGAGCCATCAAACACTGATAGCAGTTGTGCATTGAAACTCCCTGCAGAAGATGAAGGATTGCATATAATTTTTTTTGACATATTTTCAAAAAGCCAATCAAATCACAAAATAAAATGAAAGTGCTCTCTTTCTTCTTCCAGCCACCAAAGGGAAATAGCAAAGTCAATGGTATGATTTAATGTAATGAATTCTACATGGGAAAAGATATTATCTTTGATATCAGGCATTGGCAAATATTCTTGATATTAGTGAATATCAATTAAAAAAATAAATTTGAAACTTTGATGCATAAATATCTATGAGTTGTGTGTGACAAGATTGTGCAATATGCCACAAGGGAAATATGGCATATCTGTTGACTTAAAGATATTTCACTTTGCTCTTATAAGGATCTGCTGTCGATACCATATTCAACTCCTCAGGCAGACACCTATCAGCATCACAACAGCAGAGCTGGCATAGAAAACTTTGGGACTCTGATATTGGCATATTGAGCAGACAGTTTCCACTATAATTACACCACTAATGCATCCAAACATCTGCTTTCATTACAATTTCAGCATGGGTTTGGATCTCTAAGCTGAGGCATCTCCACTTGGATTGAAAAAAAACTCAGTCGGCAAAATAATGACTCCTGGAAAACAGATAGAATGCTCTTTTGTAGCACCAGGATGGAATTTTATCATATCATTGGCCATTCATACATGGCAATTCAGAGTTTACTTCACCATGGCTGACAGAAACAGAATCCCAGCATTCAAATATGCACTTAAAACAGTATCTCTTTTCAAGTTTTACAAAGAACCAGGGAGTCATGACTTATACAACCTACATTTTAAAATTGTGGTCATCATTACCAATCCTACAGTAGGCTCAGTCCTGCCTCTCCAGAATATCATGCTATGACTTTAAATGATGAAAGCAAATATGTATTCCCACCTAAAGAATAATATGTCAGGCATACTTCAAAGACTTCATGGATAGAACAGAACTGAAGGAACTGTAAATTTCTGGTAAAAGCTTTACTTGGATAGAAAGGAACTGTAAATTTCTGGTGAAACCCTTGCATGGATGAGGAAAGAAGTTCATCTCATCTGAGAAAAGCAATTATCACACTGCCACAGTGGCATACAGCAAGGATGGGAGGAGTCATCTCTGCAAGTGCCTCCTGGAATGAACAACTCGGAAGAGAATGTGCACAATTAAGGGCCACAAGATGAAGAATGCCACACTGGAGGAAGAGAATCCAAAGAAAGGCCACCAGCTCTTTTTCTGCTCCTGAAAAACCAACAAATATAGAGAAAATTATAGTTTTGTACCAGCATAATAAAGCATGAGAGTCTTATAGCTGTTGCACTAATAACATATTAAGCATTGGCTCCAAAATTATCAGCAATGGTTTGTAATTGATACTTTCAAGGGTTTTGTGCACCTTTGACATTTTATATGTAACATGCAATACAACATTGAGCATATTTTCCTCTTGATCCATTATCTCCCATTTTCACCATGGTTTACCCTTTCACACATGGTGTCCTCTATAGTGGATGGATGGTTTTTTAGATATGGTACATATACCTCAAAACTTTTGGTGTATGCAGTCAACTCAAGGGCACATAATCTCTTCAGTGTTGCTTTCTAGCAGTGAAACATGCGACTACTACAGCAGAGTACCTCCTTAAATGTTAAACCAAAAAGGGCATATTTTTCTTTTGTTCAAAAAATTAATATGTGAAAGTGTTAAGTATCTGAGAGAGGCAACTCACATCTGTAGCAGCCAAACATTGCATATCATCCCCTTCCCCAGCCCTTTCAGGACACTTAGGATTCCACTGTGCCAAGTATTGAAACCCCTTAGGATTAAGACATGAAAAAGCAACATAAAAACCACTGCAAGTCATGTTAATAAAGTCAAAATGTTGTTAACCTTACACATTTTTTGGCTTAATTTCAGCTTCTAGGACAAAATGAACAGTACAAGTTTAAGGGTCAACTTATAAAGACAGTACTGGCATCAATTTTTGTCATATTTCATGGAATGACCATCCCAATCATAAGTCATTATTATTTCAAGGAAATAAAACTTAAATGATTTTTCACCTTATCACTGGGTCTTTGGGCTCCAGAGACCAAGACATGATTGGGCGTTGAGTTGAGTGAGTGTGAATCACGTTGCTTGATTAGCCTCTCAATGCGCTCCAGATGTTGGGCATTTGCTTCCAACTGCATAAGGATGTCCTGAAGGCGATTTTTCAATTCCTCACCTGAGCCAAACAGAGACAAGAGATTTCTGTCTTAAAGAGAAATTATTCCATAATACCAGGCAACAGAAATGTCACATGATAAATATAGAGCAATTGTGAGGCAAAGTAAGATTTGGAAATAGCACATTTTCATATATTGAAGAATAAATGGTGAACAATTCATCTCAACTTCCTGAATTCTTTATAGAATTGCAATTACTGGTTCCTTTTGTTTTCTTTCCTCACTCTTGTCCCACATGCTTATCATTCTCTTCAAAACCAGAATGCAAGACTTCAGTAAAATTTCCAATATGGACTACACAGTAAACTTTATACCTGTACTGATCTCCCATTTTGGTGCCAAATCATACGGCTTTCTAGAATGTTTTGCTCCTCTAATACCCCAGAGTCAGAAGTCTGCTGGATTGAAATTTGGATGTGTCAAAAAGCAGGATGGAAAATTTTTCCCCCATGTGAATTGTCAGTGAAAATTATGGAAGACAGAAAAAATGAAATCCGAAACTTAAAAAAACCCAACAAATTAGAGCAAAAAAAGGTCATTTTCAAATTGCTCAAGAAGTTGCAATTAAATGTTATCCTAACACTCTCCAAGTTTTAAAAAACAATTGCTTCATCATCACCCTGTATATCAATTGGATCATAATGGTACCTGCTCCTGGTGTCCTATTAATCAGAAAGGGAGTACGTGCCAGTGGACCTATCTGACTAGTAAATCTACCATAGAAGGCTGAGTAACCTGATTCTGAAGCAATCTCAAAGCAGCACCTCCAACATTAATTAAAATCTCAACCTAGACTAACCAGTCTTGCTGTGAGTGTTACTGCGTGGTCCTGGCACTTGGCGGTCTTGGTAAATCTCAAGTCGAGGGACCTGCAAAGTGAGAAAAGGCACTCATCTGCTGGCTCTTCAAATTGAATCTTCCATCTTACATCAGAAACTTTTTTTCCCACCTGAGTAGCTGTTTGAGTGTCATGGAAATCTTCTGTATCACTGCCACTGTCATAGGTGTAGGGATCTTCCAACATACTGGCTCTCATCTGAGGAGAATCACCTTTGGATTCTCCCTTTGTGTCAGATGTATCATCTGACACACTCCCGTCGTCCTCTCGACTTGCATCTTCAATTATGTCCATGAGGGGGCTCGCCACAGACACAAAGTCTGACACATCCTCTGTCAGTGGCATTGTTTCCACCACCTGCTGGTTTTGGAGAGCAGGAAAGACATCCACTTTAAGTTAATGAAAATACAAAACTATGTCTGCCTTCCTAAAATACATACACAAATTCTTAACTCAATGCTCCTGATGGGAGGTTTTGGTGAATTGCATAGCTTTTATGATAGCATGTTTTCAATTATAACAGTTCTTTGATGCAGTACATCAGAAATGCAAGAAAATAATGAAATAGCCTTTGCATTATCACTACATAAAGTAGGCCTTCTTTAATAAATAAATAAAAATGTTATTAGAGAAAAATAAACTCCTCATAAGAACCTGAATGAGTCTTTCTTTTCTGATATAAAGAGTAATTTTTTTCCCTTGCTGAAACTTGTGGCAGACAAAAAAAGGTCCCAATTGGAGAAAGAAAAAAGTCAAAAGATGCAATTAGATTTGTGCATGCATCTTAGCTCCCAGGCTTCTGCAAAAACAAGCCCATTTCAGCTTCCAGGAAATATTAATGGCACCAAATTTCTGTCCATGCAAATTGTCATCCTCAAATGCAAGGTTCCCAAGCATCTCCATTATAACTGAATGCAGAGAATTGCAAAGGCTGCAGTCAGAATGCATCATCCTTCAGCAGCATGTTTTCCCACCCATGTGTCCCAAATTTAGGCCCAGATAGGGGATGAAAGTCTTTCAATTGGAACCTAAAGGTAGAAAAACACAAATGTTTAGATTAGGAAGTAGGTCTATAAAAAGCAAAAGCTTAGTAGTAGTAAATTGGAACTGACACTCTCACATTAAAAGGCATTTGATGACAAAGCAGAAAGCATAGGTGTTGAACTGGACTTTACAGAGACTACAGAGCAGAAAAACCTGTATGATCACCCATAACATATTCACAAAATGTTGGATTTCTACCAGCTGTTATCAGAAAATATCCAATATCATTTGTGAAAGACTCAAAGGCAACACAGTTGTAGATGCAACCTGCAGAATTCAACAGGAAATTCAGCATTTCTCTTCATCTAAATGCTTGCATAATTCATAATCCCCACAACTTACAGTCTTCATTTCACATCTGCATGCCAATGTTTAAGTTCTTTAAACTAGACATGTGTCCTTGATCAGGCAAGCCCACTAACTGCCTAGTTTCAATTGCAGTTTTCTAAGTGATGGCATACCCCAAAATACAGATTCTTGGATGCCTACCCTTGCATATCAGATAAGACCAGTGCAAGTCCAGAGTGGGTAAGGGTTAGAAATACAGGAGGCACCCCAATTGAGAGAGGAATGCTAAGTCATCACAAAACGTCCAAAATATGTTTAATGACAAAAGACAGGAAGGAGATGAACTTGCAGCATGACAGTGTGCATACCTTTTAGATTCAGCTGCAGCCTAGAGAGCAAGGCAGATATTGGCCATGCTTAAAAGCAAAATCAAAATTAAGACTGATCCGACCTTTTTTTTCACCTTTTTCAATTCTTCCACATATTGAAGCATGGCATCTTCCTTGCTCATGCTACTCATTCCCTTCCATGCATCCCATTTGGCTCGGTTGACGACCTGCCAGAAACTGGGCTGTGGTTTGTTGCAGGGACCTTCAGTGGCCTGCTTGAAAAGGCCATAGAAACGAAGCTGCATGTCAGATGATGGTTGGTAGGGACCTGAAAATTATAACATAGGGTAAAGGCACCAGTTTGTGGATGGGTTAAGGAAGTTTCCCTCTTGAAAATTCCATTACGGTCTTTGGGATTACCAAGAAACCGATTGATTGGTTTTAATGGGAAGCCACCTATCATAGTTTGATGCCCATACCATAAAATAAAATGCTAAAAATATACTTTTCTAACAATAGCTGTTTAAATGGCTAAGTGTTGATTTTCAAGTGGTTCCTATTTGCAGACAGCCTGGTTCCAGTTTGTGGACATCCATGGACCTAGTTTGTAGACACCAGTTTTTGTCAACAATTATGAATGTGCATAGGTCGAATAGAAAAATATGGGCATGAGATACTTACAGCAATTTTATTCCTCTTCAATGATGTCCTGTTAAGACATATCATTGGAAAAATTAAGGAATTCAGGGGTGCTAGGTCTAAAACTAAGAGAAAATGTCCAAGTTCACTCATGCTGATGAGTATGCATAATTTATGTGGTGGCTGACAAGTATGTGCAAAATATGGAGCATTTGAGAAAATAAATTTTCAGCATGCATTTTTTAAAATGACAATAAATGCAAAACTGTCCACAAATAGGCGCCTGTCCACAAACTGGTGCCTTTACCCTATTCAATGTCAATTTCGATCAAGTTTGATACTCTCTAGACTTGCCAGGTGTCCTAGCACTTATTACAAATATTTCTCTGATGGGCAAAACCCTTAGAAGCTAGAGTAGGCACAGTAGTGGCTATTAGTCATCCAACTTTATTCTTTCTAATAGCATTACTAGATCCCCATGTAACGTTAGGCCAAGGTTCAGAATCTCCATCTTACCATCTTTGGGCAGATTCCGGATCACTTTCACAGCCGCGTCGAATTTCTCTTCTAGGCTTGTTTCCTTCATGATGCACAAACAACATCAACCTGAAAGTTTACGAGGAGAAACAATTCAAGGCTGAATGAAACTAAAGCGGCTTCAGATAAACGCTGTAGCTTAGTTTCTCGGGCTAAGGGCAAAAAGTCACCACTAACTTCACAAATAACTTCAGAAAACCTCAAAATGGACCAAAGGAGGGAATCTCGAAAACTGGTGAGAAGTGAGGACTTTGCCGAAGCTGAGTTACTCCTCGATGGGCAGGGCATGAGGGAAGGTATGGCAAGCATGTTATGATCCGAAGGCCGACGAATGGAGTACTCTCTATCGGTGAAATTCAGAGACTGCAGGTTTTTGTCCGGCGTGCCAGATGTCACTTGTTGGCCACGAAGTTTTCGTTCACTCTTGGACCTACCGAAAATTATGGAATTTTCGTTTATTTGTCGCTCTCGGGTAATTTCTTTTTACACAGAATGGCGAACAGTTCAAAAACTTCTCGGAGATCCCTCCAGGGCCGTTCCACCCAAGAGGAGATGTGAAGATCGAAATCCATTTTCTGACTTCATCAAACTTTATTTTCCTTAAAAATAAAAAAGGATATGACGAAGACCCTAAACGAATCGAATTCTTGACCCCCTAGGGTAGTGAATAACGAAGAAAGCACAACTTCCAGAGGATCCGCTTCATCGCATGATTTAAAAAAAAAAGCCACCTTTGTGGAAGGTTTCACCACCTGCAATCGATGAAAGGGCTCTTATGGGGGCTGACTCGATCCAAAAGCAGCTTAACGATAACGGGCGTATTACGAGACACGGAGAGGAAGGGGCAGCGCACTTTGCACAGGCACCACACCCAAATCACGGTCCCTCGGGTGGGAACACCCAAATAGGTAGGAAGCCTAGGGCACCTCAAAGGTTGCCCAAGCCCGTGACTGGCACGAATGATTAGTGTATTGCACCCGCATCTCCACGGCACGCCGAGTGGAGTAACACACGCTGCCATCCCCCCCCCGCCCCCCGTCTCATGTGGGCGATCCCCCGTGAAAGCGGGTGGGATCATAGAGCGTAAATGGGTGGGATGCACCTTGCCGATTCATTCCTTCGTTCGGCTTCGTGGAGGTCGCGTGGGGTCTCGCGAGACCGCTCCGAGCCGAGCCGGGTCATTTTGGCTCGCTCGGTCTCGTTCGAGAGACGATTTATCATTCGGAACGCGTTTTCGTGCGTCCGTGGTGTCAGGGATTTATACTCGGTCGAAACACGAAAATAAATAAAGACGGACACGCCGATCTGTTTCCGACTATTTTCTGCATTAAATTCTGCAAATTCTCCCTCCGCAGCCATATGCAGTAACCGGCACTGTACTGACGTGTACTGATAAGTACCATCAGGTGTAAACCTGCTGGTACTTATCGTGGGTCAGGTGGGTCGGCCACCGCCGACTTAAACCATTACGAACTTTGCAGGCGAATGCAACGTCCGTTGCAAAATTGTTCTCTTTAACAATCTCGGAGAAAGAGAAAGTGAAATGCGTGGTTTTTGCCATGCCATGCAAATCACTTGCCCCCCCCCCCCCATTGTCACTCTTGGTGGGAAATAATCTTTGCACCCACGTTCTTCGCAATTCATGCGTGAGGATGTGGGAACTGTTGGACGCGGGATCGTTGCGAAATGATCGATTCCAGAGGCTGGAATTCCTCCCACAAGAAATGAGTCAGAGGGCAACAAGGCGCGCTTTCTTACTATTCTGCGAAAACGAATGAGTCATAGCGAATCACTTTCAGCATATTTTTTTATGAGGATAATCTGAAAACGCGAGAATCCGAAATCCGAAAGGATTTTGCGTCGCACTGGCGACGGCCCGTCGCCTGTGCATGCGCAGATCGCTGCTACCGGACGCTCCAGTTTATTTTTCTTCCGTCTCGCGGGCTTTCACGGTGCGAGCAAGAGATTATCTCCTGCTCGCCATGGCATGAGTCTTAATGCTGAAATGAGGGGGGTGGGGGGTAATTGCCACTTCACCCTCCCCCTCCCCCCCTTCCCTGTTGGTGTTCAATTAGTCTGAAATGTAAATTGGAATCGTGACTCATCGCCATGAGAGAAGATGATGGGAAAGAACTGGGAATGCTCTCATGTCCGCGAATGGTTGTGGCTTGGATTAATTCATCCTTCTGGTGTGATGGGGGGCTTGGACCCCCTCTGCCCCCCCCCCCCATCTCTCTTGCCCCCTCCGCCAGCCCCTGCTCGGTCCTTATCTTTCAGCCGATCGTAAAGGTCGAGCAGATAAGAGACGATAAGAAGTTCCAAACTCCAGCTGGGAATCCCGGAATTAAAAAAAAAATTGTTATTTACGGCGACCGAGACGGCAGGCAACAACGGCTGATGCCTGCCAACAGTGGCTGCCGCAAGTGTCAAAATCGGCCGTGAAATCACGTTCAGAAATTTTTCGCTCCGAAATCCTCTGGAGTCTCCGTAGCGACAAGCCCAAGGCGAAGAAGGGAAATCCTTGCGATAAACGAGGATCGCGCGAGAGCGAGCAGACGGATGCGGCTGCCTTCTTATCGCAGGGGCCGGCCTTGAGGCGTGCATGTGCCTCCGCGAGGGGCGAAGTTCACTAGGCGGCGACAGGACGTGACAGAATGAATGGAGCGGTAATGGATGGCACCCGCAGTTTTACTTCAGAAAGTGAAAATGCCTCCCGTTTTCGTGTCTTTTCGGACGCTAGGGATTCACTCTTCTTCCTTCGGGGATGGGTGGGGGGGATAGGGCCGGTCAAGCCCTATCACGTCCCATATCCTACTGCTTCTATTGTATCCTTCTGCATGCGCCTATGGGCTCTCCCCGTAGAGCGAATAGCGAATGCTCTCTATCGGCTGCCCCCACCTCCATCCTGGAGGTCGGTGCTGCCCTTGCTCCACGCCTTCATCGACTCCATCCCCTCCATTGCCCCTCATCGGGGAGATGAGATGACCTACGGTTTCGGCGGACATACGATATTTTCACTTCAGACAACGGTTTAAACAGACGTGGGTGTAACCAGAAAATTGAAAGTGGGGGTGGGGTTACTCGAGGGGATGGGGAGTGGGTGCGTTGGGGTATTTATGCCTCATCCGGGTCGTATTGCTGCCCTCTGTCGTTTCATTTCTCGCACATTTGTCTCCATAAGAAGAAAATGTTTTTATCGGGAGGAAGGGGGCCATGGGGGCAGGAGGTCCACCCGTTCATCGAACCGGTTCATCGGCGAAAAGAGTGGACCATGATCGGAGGCAAGTGAAATATGTCTGACAGCTGGAAGCACTGCCGTGTTCAACCTCCAAGGATAAATGACCCTAAATTTAAGCTTCTGCTGCATTTTTGCTTTGGAATTCAATCGAATCCAACATGAAATTCCGTACGCAACAGTACAGCACACTTTCGACTAGTCATTTGTTCTCGTAGACGTTTTCATTAAGTGATGAACTTCGTGAGCCGGAGAGAATTCTTTATTTGCACGGTTTCCATCCATTTTTTTTTTTGTCTGATCTCGCTGTAGAGCTGTGAACACGGACCCACATCAGATTCCTGGTATGCCGAGTTTCCTCAGTCAGTAACAGAACACACCCCCCCTCACTCCCCTCCCCCCCCCGTATGTGACGTTTCACGGGAGGGACGCGTGGTTGGTCCCGACATCGATCACGACGATGCTGATTGGCTGACGGGGAAATGACGTCAAGGAGATTGCAACATGCCACAAGGGCATATCCATAGGATAGGCTAGGCCGGTCGACAACCCAGTTTGGTACGATTCTTCACACAGACAACGCATGGCGCAATTTGGCTCGTGTCCTAAGATTTTGCATCAGTGTGTTTAGCTGAAGAGTCAGAGACAAAAGTGTTCCTGCAAAGCACAAAAGCGTGGGAACACTCGGTAATATTTTCTGACCTTTCCGTTCAAACTGTCACAATAGGCCTATGTTTAACGTAAGGCCTATGATGGACATAATTATATTAACGAAAAGTTCAATGCCGTATTGTAGACGTAGGCCCTGCCTACCACTTTCAAGAACAGCCAAATTGATTTCCAGTTTTGATTTCATGGGCCATCGTTTTGTTTGATGTTTCAGGAGAGGGAAAACTCGAATTTCTGCACAGCACTTGTAGCCCTGCACTTTTCCCCCTAAGATATTGGTGGCCTTATATCCAAGACAAAGAAGAAACTAAGCCTACCTGCACAGCACCTCAACTTCTCCCCTCACAACCAACATTTCCCAGGAGCTTTCTGAGCTCTTTGATTCATTTGAAGTGAGTTAGTTATTAATGTTCATCCTTGTGTTCTTAGGCTTTGCCTTATGGGTATCCATAGCTTTATGGTGCATGGATGAAGGCCAGATGTTGGCCTGTTGCTGGTCAATTAGTTGTAGAAAGTCTTAAGTTCTTATCCTTCATATTTTGATCTGTCTCCTACAGGAATGGCCTTACTTAAGCAAACCCGAAACTCCAGCATGGCAAGAAACCAGGAATTCCACAATGATGATAACTTCTGGAGTGGAGGGCCTCAACAACGTGTTCTGCGTGGGCACGGATGCAATGGAATCTGCAGTACCCTTTTCTCTACATGGACTGCTGGAGTCGGACATCCCTACCATGCTTCCCACGACCTCATGTGGTATGAGTCTCGTGACTTCCTGGAAAAACTGCTCAAGATGAATAATAGTGTGCAGGTAGTAGGTCATAGTTGTGAATTTCTAAATCCACATACTTGATTTCTAACTTTCCCCAGTGCCGACAAGCGACTTGAAACCAGATTCATCCCTTGATGCTTCTTCACCCTTCACTTACCTTGAGCCCAATCTGTTCGAGAGCGGAATGCTGTCTGCGACTATTTTTGAGAACTCTGCGGATCACGACGAACCGGAGCTCGCTCTCGGAATGGTCAAGATGGCAGACGTGCACATGACTGAATCACAGAGTTGTGATTTTATGGACTCATTTATGTCAGGAACTCTTATTGACGGTTCGCCAACTTCCGACAAGAGCCCGATCGGCTCGATCATCGATGTGGACAGTGACTCGCCCTCCCAGACGAGTGAAGCTCTATCTGTGTCTGAAGGCACCATGGAGGAATTCACAACTATCAACTTCAGTGCACTTCAAGTGGGAAGCGATACTCCTAAGGAGAAGAATCTGTCAAAGCTCCCACTTTGGTCGTTCAAAGCATCATCTACAGTACCTTCAATGCCAGAGATTCCTCAGCGTAATCCCCTTGGTATGCAAGCCTCCCAGAAGGAAAAGGCAAAGAAGAAGCTTACACTACAAATACCTGAATTTTTGGACAGTGAAGCCATTTCTACACCGGAGGTCATTGAGCTGGGTCTGTCTCTTCAGGAGCAGAACGAACTGCAGGTGAGTTTGAGAGCATTCTTGGTACAGCTGTGTTCATTGCCATCAAATGTTGACTGACTTCATTGGATCTGTTGTAGATAAATGCAGTAGCAAGCCCACAGCTCGCGACGATCACCGTTGCCCCCGGAGGAAAGAGGAGGAGACGGCACGTCGACAGGGCCGATCCCCGCTACTCGGAGATGAGACGAAGGAACAACGTCTCGTCCGCCAGGTGCCGCGAGAACCGCCGTCAGAAGCAGCTCCGGCTCGAGACCGCCTTGAAGGAGCAAGAGGATCGGAGGAAGGACTTGATGAGGGAGAAGGAGAGCCTGGAAAGACAGCTCCAGTGGTTCCGCCCTTTTGTCGTGAAGTTCATCGAGGGTTCTGCCAAGGGACCGATTCAAATGCAGCCACTAATTTTCACCAATGGTGTCGGGCAATTCTTCAGCATTACACACCAGGAAGCATGAAGTAGCTCAAGAACTATTTTAATTGACTTTGGAATTATGTGAATTTTCTATATATATCTTTCCCTTTGTTGAGCTTGGTAGTGAAAAACTTGTGTTTCAGTAAAGTATTCTGAGTTCGGTCATGCTGCTGTCTTTGTTTGCTCAAAAATGCCTTTCCTAAAAATGGGAAAGTGAGATCATGGATAACATTTGCATTCCATGTGCTTAAAATGATATTATCCCACCCTCGTGACCTGAAGATAGAGAAGGGAAACCTGTATGTGAACGACGTTCAGAGTAGCTTGGTATATGGTATTGCCCATATTACATGAGAACCATGAGCAATAATTACCGAAGGTCGCATCCGGACGGGGACATCCTGAGATGATCGGTTTCACCAGGAAAGACCCAGCCCACGAACGAAGACCACAAGCCGACCGAAAAGAAACTCCGACACGAAGGAAAGAGGTTAAAACCGGTCCGCTCCATTCATCCCATCGCTCCCGATCATCCACCCTGCAGTTCCATCCCCCCACTCAGAAGTGCTCGAAAGGCGTCGGAACCGATAGAGAAAGCCTCCGTTTACTCAGCCGTGGGCGGAACGAAAACCGCTCCGACGTCAGAGACGCCCCATCCCGGAAAGCAAACCCTCAGTCACCGCATCAGAGCGCATCTGATCCAATAAACCCGTTGTGACCCCGAACCATGACCTTGGACTCGGGAGGGGCACTCGCTCCCCATTGCCCCCCCCCCCCCCCCCCCCCCCCCCCCCNTACCCCCCACCCCCCCCCCCCCCCCCCCCCCCCCCCCCCCCCCCCCCCCCCCCCCACACGAGGCACCGAGAACGTTCGATCGCCGGCCGGGTTAACGGACAGGCACATGAATCATTTCCCACCTCGGGTCCTTTCCTGAAGGGCACGCGGTTCCGGCTCGCCTTCGAACCGAGCAAAACGTACTGGGTAGTAATTTATTTAGAGGAAATCAATTACGTGGGAAATGACAGCAATTGTGACAGCACTTCGGTGCACTTTCCTTGTCATCGTTCTCATCATCGATTAATCGCAAAATACTCATCCCTTCGACCGATCGCGCTCGAAAGCGAGGCTCCCTCTGGATCCGATCGAGGGATTTCTGCGTTTTCGCCGCGATCGCGAATAAACGAATCGGCGATCCCTTCTCTGATTCCCCCAAACGCCGCGAACCGGATGCGACAGTCGACCGCCCGCCACCGATAGACACTCGAAAGTCCTCGCGCTCGTCAGCCGATCCTCGAACTCTCCCAGAACGAAACGGCCCCCAGGAAATCCCTGTAGCGACCGCCCACGTGACACTCCAGGAATGTCTCTCGCAGAAACAAATCGTTCCTGTGGGAGAAATAGCCGCACAACCGATGAATATTCGATGAAGTATGCTGCCTGTTTGCACGCACGGCACCGCCGCATTTCCCCGCCATCGATTCATTTCCGGATTTCCCTGGCTACGGGGAAAAGCACGACCTCCCTCCACCCTCCATCCTCCACCCTCCGCCCTCGCATTCGTGGTACGTGCCTTCCCCTTTACGGATCCTCCACTGTTCTCCCGAACTAAAGAAAAGTTAGTTCGCACGGACGGGTGAAATCGAGAAAGGCGGATGGAACCAAAAGACAATGGATGGGAAGGGGAGAGGTCGATCGCTGCATGACCCGCCTAGACCGGATGGAAGGATACGGAAAGACGATAGATATGTGGAGGATGAA